>JAWVWN010004520.1:0-88975 GCA_037367305.1 Phrynocephalus vlangalii
AAAAATGCCCCTGGCATATGATCTCCCCTGATTTCAGAAGCTAAGCAGGGCGGCCCCTGGTTAGATTGGATGGGACCCCCACCAGGGAATACCGGGTGTTGTGGGGCCCCTGGGTAGGAATGGCAAACCACCCCATTTTCCCCTGCCCCAAAAACTATGGCATGATCACAAGAGTGGAACCCCTGAAATGACATCCACAAAATTTTCACAAACAACTTTCCCCCTGTGTTTTTTATATCATGTATAAAAGGTGGTCATGACTAAAACCCACAGACCAGCACCACTCCACCACTACAACAGAAACACCAATAGCACTCCCAAAACACAGTTAAAAATGGATGGCCATTTTTGGAGTGGGAAAGAAGGTTGTTTTTTTTTTAGAGAACGAAACCCCCCAAATTTTTCTAAACCTTTTTAAAAACTCCTCTTCCATTCCCAAAAACTTCACCCCATCCAAAACCCAATTTATCAAACCTTTTTAAACCCCAAAAATTTTTCCAAATTTTAAAATCAAAAATTAATTCCTTTTTAAAAATTTTTACCCTCAAAATTTTTTAAATTTTTTAAAAAATCACCCTACCAAAATTCCCAATCTAACATAACCTTTCCACCAATATTTCCTTTTCTTTTTTCTTTTTAAATTTTAATATCAAAACACCTTTCATCCACCCCTTTTTTAAAAATAAAACCCAACATTCTCCCCTCCAAAAATAAAACCAAAATTTTAACCTATTACTTCCGGGACAAAATACCCCATCTAAACATTTTCAAAACAAACATTTTTAAAGAACCAAATTAACACCTTCTTTTAAAAATTTTTCTTTCAAATAATTTTTTTAAAAATACCCCTTCCCCCAACTTTTTTGGGTAATCTAACGTTATTTACTTTATTTTTTCCAATAAACAAAACCCTAACTTTCCAAACTACAAATAGTCCTCACGGGGGGCACAAATTAGCAAAAAAAATTTTAAAAGAAAAAAAATTTTAGGGGTTTTATTTTTTTAGAAATGTATGTGTAAAAAAAAGCACGCAATAATGCTATTTGTTATGATCATTGGGGGGGTTCCCTCTTAAGAATGTGTTGGCACCATTTGCTTAGCTTTAGAAAGGGATGAGTCAATCCTTCATAGATTCCATTTGTTAAAATGCCCCCTTTTTTCCCCTTGTGCCCTATTAAAGTACTGAAATTGCAACTGAGTTTAATCAGTGGAATAGAGTTTAATCAGTAAGTTTAACGTGGAAACATTAACTTTATTACCAAAAACCAATTCATTTTGGGGTTTTCCTAGTGTAAATTAAATATAACCACAATTTTTTAAACTAAAATAAAAAAATTTCCACCACCTTTTTTTAAAAATTTTAATCTTAAAATTCAAATTTTCCCCTTTTTTTTTCCAAAAACAAAAAAACCCTCACCATACCTTCCCCCAAACCAAACACAAAACCCCCCCCCCCTTTCCCCCCCTCCAAAAACCCTTCTCAATTTTTTTCCCCCAAAAAAAATTTCCCTTTCAACAAATTTTTAAAATTATAAACTTTAAAAAACTTTTTTTATTTTTCAAAAAACCCTTTACAACCTTTACCCCTTTTAAATTAAAAAATGTCAAAAAAGAATAAATATTAAGAATAAAAAAGTTCTTTTATGGAAATTGGCAAAGCATTTTTCAATAGAAATTCTCAGAGCTTTTTTTTTCCCCTTTCTTGGGGGTTTCCTTTTTGGGCTTTCCTTGAAAGAAAAACATAGTTTTTTTTAAGGCTCGGAATAAATAAATTTTAAAACCACCAGGTATAAAAATTTATGGGACAGAAGAAAACAGGTATTTAAATTTTTTTTAAATTAAAATTACCTTTTGGCTTTTTTTTTTTTTCCTTTTAAAAAACCCAAAACCCAAAAAATTTAAAAAAAAAAAACTTAAAAAAACTTTAAATTCCAAATTCCCCTTTAATTTTCACCCTTCTTTTTACAACCAACCCCAAAAAAAATTTTTCCCCTTTTTTCCAAAAAACCCCCCCCCCCAAAAACCCCAAAAAAAATTTTAAAAATTTTCCCCCAAAAAAAAAAACTAAAATTTTTTTCTTTCCCCCAAATCATAAATAATTTTTTCTAAAATTTTAAAATTAATTTAAAAATTTTTAAAATCAAAAATAAAAAAAATTTCCTTTAAAAAAAAATTTAAAAATCAAATTTTTTAAAATCTTTTCTTTTTTTTTTTAAAAAAAATATTCCTTTAACAAAAAATTTTAAAAATAATTTAAAAAATAAATTCCTTCCCCAAAAAATTTCCCCAAAATATCTAAACCTTTTTTTAAATTCCCCCCCCCCCAAAAATTTTCTTTTAATTCACACAAAAAAATTTTTTTCCTCCCCAACCTCTCCCCAAAATTATTCCCCAAATTCCCAAAACCCCTAAATTCCCCTTTTTTTCCCCCCAAATACCCCTACCATTAAAAATTCTTTTCCCCTCTAAAAAATTTTAAAAAAAATTAACTTTATTTTAAATTAAAACCAAAAACAAAAAACCCCCAAAAACCCCAAAATAACTCCCCAAAATCCAAAAAACTTTTTCCCCCAAAAAAACAATAAAAAATTTTCCCCAAAAACCTTCCCCTTTCTTCTAAATTAAAAAAAAACCAAATTTCCCCTTTTTCCCCCCCCTCCCCACCCCAAAAAAAAAACCCAAAAAAAAAAAAAAAATTTTTTAAACAAAACTTCAAACTTACCCTCTTTAAAAAAATTTTAAACCAAAATTTAAAAATTTCAATTTTTTTTCTACTTTTAATCCCCCCTTTATTTTAAATAAACCCCCCCCCCTTCAAAAATTTAAAAATTTTTTTCAAAACTTTCACCCCCAACTAATTTAAAACTTTTTAAAAACCTTTTAAAAATCAAATTTCCCCAAAAATTTTTCCCACCTCTTTCAAAAAATTATACAAACATTTTTTAACCCCCTTTTTTTAAAATTTTAAACTAATTTTTTCCCTTTTTTCCAACCCAATTTTTTTCTCTTCCTTAAAAAAAATAAAATTCCAAAAATTTTTTAAAAAACCCTTTTTTTTACCCCTTCCCCTCCAATAAATTTCCAATTTTAAAAAACCTCCATTCAAAATTTCCAAAAAAAAAAATTTAACAACCCCCCCCAAAAAAAAATTTTCAAAAAAAATTTTTTTTACCCACCCTTTTTCAAAATTCCCCCAAAAATTTACAAAATTTTTACCCCCCAAAAAAACTACACCCTTTAAAATTTAAATAAACATTTCCAAACCCACATACTTCATTTCAATCCCTTTTTTTAAAAAAAACCTTTTTTAAATTTTAAAAATCCCCCCCCCCATTTCACAATCAACAAAACCTAAAACTCCCCCAAAACCCCAAAGGTTCCCGGGGGTTCTTTTGAATTTTACAAATTTAAAACCCTTTTAAAAAAAATTTTAAACTTTCCTAAACCCCTTCCCACCCCAAATCCCCAAACCCCACACAACCCCCCAAAAAAACTTCCCCCAAACCCACACATTTTCCCAAAAAATAAACTATTCCTTTTTAAAAAATAACTTAAAAATTTCATGAAACCCCAAAAAAAATCAAAACCATTTTTTCCCCCTTTTTCCCCCCAACCCCCCCTTTTTAACCCCCCCAAATTTTTTTTCCAAAAATTTTCCCTTTACCTAAAATTTAAAAAATTTTTTTTTTTCTTTTTCCCCAAATTTAAACCCAAATTAAATAATTTTTTCCCTTTAAATTTTCCCTTTTTTCCCAAACCCCCAAACAAAAATTTAAAAAAAAACCCCCCCCTTTTTAAACAATTTTTATTTTTTTTAACCCCCCCAAAAACCCCCCCCCCCCCACCCCCCCAAAAAAAAAAAACCCCAAAAAAATTTTTTCCCTTTTTCTCCCAAATTTTTTAATTTTTTTCCCATAACTTTTTTATTTCACCAAAAACAAATTTTATTTTTTTTAAATTTAAAAATTTTTTATTTTTTAAAATTTTTCTTTATAATAAACTCCCCTTTCTTTTTAAAAAACCCCCCAAAAAAAAAATTTTCCCTTTTTTTTAAAAAATCCCCAAAAAAAATTTTTAAAATTCCAAAATTTTTTTTTTTTAAAAAAATTTTTTTCCCAAAAATTTAATTTTAACACCCCTTTTCCCCCTTTTCCCCTTTTTTTTTTTTTTTTAAAAACCCTTTTTTATATATTTTTTTTAAAAAACCCCCCCACCTCCCCCCCCTTTTTTTTAAAAAATTTAAAAATTTTTTTTTTTTTTTTAACTTCCCTACCCACCCTTTTTTCCCCCCAAAAAAAAAACTTTTCCCCTTTTCAAAACCAAAAAAAATAACAAATAATAAATTTTTTTTACTTTTTTCATTTTTCATTTTTTTTTTTTCCCAAAAAATAAAAAAACCCCAAATTTTTCAAAATTTTTTCCCTTTTCCCCCCCCCAAAAAACTTTTCAAAAAAACCCCCCAAAACTCCCCCTCCCCCCAATTCTACTTTTCTTTACCCCCCATCATAAAAAATTTTCCCCTTACAAAAAAAAATTAAAAATTTTTTAAAAAACCCCCCAAACCACACTCATAACCAATTTATTAAAAAACCCCCAAAAAAAAAACCCCCCCAAAAAAACCAAAAAAAACAAAAAAAATTCCTCCCCCCCTTTTACTTTTCCCAAAAATTTTTTTTTTTAACCAAAAAAATTTTAAATTTTAATTAAAACCCAAAAGGTTTTTTGGGCCTTTGGGAAAAAAAAAAACAGGGGGAAAAAAAAACTTTTTTCCCTTTTTATTAATTTCTTAAAAAAAGTTTCCCGCTTTTTTTAAAAAACCTTTTTTAGGAGGTTTGGGGGCTAGAAGGTTTTTACTTTACTGTTTTTTTTGAAAAAAGAAAAAAAAAAAAAAAGGGGGGTTTGGAAAAGGGCTAATCCCATTGTTTTCCTTAAGATGCATCTAAAAGATGTTTGTTAAAACCCAACTCCCTTTCCCCCTTTTTTTTTAAAATTGGTTTTAAGGGTTAAAACCATCTGGTTTGAAACCAGGTTTTTTTTAAAATTTGCCAAACCCCCCCTTTTGGGAAGGCACCAGGCCTTTTCCCCCTCCGGGGAATCCACGAAAAACTGCCAGAAAAAATTTTTTTTTTTTTGGGTTTTTATTTTCCACCCTTTTTTTTTGTCCCCGTTTTTTTTTGTAAAACCCCCCCCCATTTAAACCCCTTTTTTGATTCCCCAACAATCCCCGCCCCCTTTTTTGGCTAAACCCCCCAAAATTTTTAGCCCCCCCTTTAAAGGGGGTAAAAAAATTTTTTTTCCCCTTTCCCCTTTTTTTTTACTTTTTTTTGGGGTTTTTCCAAAATTGAACAAAAATTATTTCCAAATCCGAAAATTTTTTTCCCCAAAAATTTTTCCCCCCCCAAAAGGGAAAAATTGTAAAAATTTTGGCCCCAAAATTTTCTTTATAATTTAACTTCAAAAAAAATTTGAAAAAAGGGGGAAGGGGAAAGGCCCCCCAAAAAAGGAAAAATGAAAGAAAATTTTAATTTAAATTATTAAAAAGGTTTCACCAGTCCCCCAAAAAAAAAAATTTTTTAATTATGGGAAAATTTGGTTCCCGGGGGGGCTCTTCATAAAAAAGGTTTTTTTTTTGCCATAAAGCCCGAATATAGGGGTTCAAAATATTAAAAAAGTTTTCCTAAAAAAAATAAAACCCCCAAATTTCCCAAAATAATTATTTTTTTTTTCCCCCTTAGTTTCTTTTTTTAATTTCCTTTTTTCATTGATGAGGTTGTTTTTTTTTTAAAAAATTTTATTATATGGAAAAAATTTTTAAATTTTTTAAATTTTTTTTCTTTTTGAAAATAATCTTTGTTGGGGGGAAAAAAGGGGCCCCAAGGGGCGTCTTTTTTTCCCTTTTTAAAATTTTAAAAAATTTTGCTTTTCAGCAGCTTTTCTCTTTAGGGCTAAAAACTGGCCCGTTTTAAATGCACATGAACTTTCTCTTCTTTCCTTAGTTGTGGTGGTTTTGTGCATCTTTTGACAGGTAAATTTTTTAAGCAAATTTGAAACAAAATTCCAAAACAGTTGATCTAAATTAAGGCAAAATTTGAGATGGGGGTGAAACACCAAAGTGGTGTTTTGTTTTTTTTTTATTGTTCATTTTGTTTTTGAAAAAAATGATTTTTTTTAAAAGTTTTTTTCGTTTGTTTCCATTTTATTTTTTTTTTTTTAGTGTTTTTTTTTTAACTACATGACAGTGGTTTGGGGGCCGTGTATGCTTTTTTAAATTTTTTTATTCCTTTTTTTCCCCTCAAAGGACCGATTGGTGGGGAAACGGCAGCTTTCAAAAATGTTTCCCCCACTGAAGCCCTGTACAGTGATCAGTGGTGATTGTCAAAGCCAGGGTAGGAAAAAAAGGTAAATGCAAAATGATAAAAACCCAGAGCTTTTGGGGTTTGCCATTCACAAGGAATCACTTAGTTCACAGGGTTTGATGCATTATTAAAGGTTTTTTTAAGGGCCCGCATTGTGTGCTCCCCGTCAGGGTAAGTTTTAAGTTGAGTTTGAATTTATTTTTTATTATTTTTTGTGTATAAGTCCCTTTTCCTCCCCCCCCCAGAATGGAGGCGAGATGAAAATGATGGGGGAAAATGGGGGCCCCTACTTTATTATTAAAATGTGTTAAATTTTAACAATATGAGAGCAAGCTGGGTAGTGCAGAGTAATGGTTTAGATGAGGTCACTGATGCATCCCAACCACCCCGATTTCTACCAGGGGGTTGTACCCCCTTTTGTGTGGTCTAGGAAAACATCATGTGCCGGTAAAAAAGTCTAGCATCCCTACTTGGTTGCCCCCGATCGGGGGGCATTTTCCCGTGCATCCCCCCCGAAAACATAATAAAAGATTGAACAAAACAAAATTGGTAATGACACAAAACAAAAAAAAAAACAGGGGAAACGGTTTTATTAAAGAGAAATGAAAACTGTATTTTTGCACGAAACGAACCATTTTGTTCCATCATTTTTGGGGTTCCGGTGGCTGTCAAAAGGTGGATTCCCTTTTAACCTTTTAAAAATGGCCCCCTCAGTACCAGGGGGAAAAAACAATGAGCTGTGCCCTTTTTAAAAAGGCTCCCCGGGTTGGGCAACAAAATTGGGGCTTAGGACCCCGGGGAGCTGTTTTGTTTCTTTTATTATGATTTGCATGATTTTTTTTAAAAAAAGTAAGAAACGAAATGAAACAAAACGGGGGTTAGCGAAAAAAACAGAAATGAAAATTATTTTTCCCTTTCGTGCCCTCCCTAAAAGGCATCAAAGGTCCTTTCATCAACAACCCTGCTTGGACCCGCAAACTAAATTTTTGTGATTTTTTTTAATGGCTTGTTCCACAAACAGGCTTCCATTTTTCTGTTATTTAATTTTCTAACATTAATGTCTTTCCAGAGTTTCTTTTTTCCCACAATTAAAAGCACATAGTACTTCACCCCAGGTTTGGCTCAGTTTGCAGACCCTGTTTCTTTTTGGATGTCCATCATATTCAAAACACTTTTCCAGCATCACGTTTTGAAGTTTTAAATTGAATTTCCCAAAATTTTTATAATCCCGTTTTCACAGGAGTGGGTTTAAACATCTTCAGGCAGTATACCTTTAGGAAAAAAAAAACCTTCCTGCGCCTTTAGAAACTTTTTTGATTCTTGGCTGCAGTCTTAATTTGGATTGAGAAACGAACCCCAAGGCATAGGGGTGTTCAGAAAAAAAGAGGAAGCAGAAGCAGCAAGGAAATGGCTGTAATGAGCCGGAGGCCTTTCATCTTTGATTCCTTCTTTTGAATCGGGATGCTGTGTATCCAAGCCCCAAGGGAAGTTATACTCCAAGTGCCTTTTCACAAATGAGAAGATAAGAAATGACTTTGTTTTATTGCGACTTTTTTTTTAATGTTTTAAATTAAAGAAAAAAAACAGGTACAAATTTCAAAAAGGCAGTATGCGTGCATTCAGTCCCTTGTGTGTGGGCACCCGGCGTGCAGCACACAACACTCACACACCACACATCACAAAACCCCAAAACCAACACCCACACAACACAAACACACACACCCAAACACCACACACACTTCTTTAATCTCCCCTTTTGGATTTGTTTTAGAGTAAAGGAAAACTCGGGTACCCCAAAAAAACCTTGCAGACACTTGGAGGGGAAGGGTTGTTAAAGTCTGCAGACACAAAGGAAGGAGAAAAAGGAAGATTCAGCATGATTCAAGTTAAAGAGCCTCAGAGGGGAGCAAAGGGGTTAAAAAAAGATCTTTATAAAAAATTGAGAAAACAGGGCAGGAGTTTTTGGAAAGAAATAACCTATCATGTTATAGTTTTTGCTTTTTTTATATGTATTTTACTTAAGTACAGTGATTTTGGTAACTGTGGTCATGTTTTTGATGCAATTAAATTTGCATATCCAGGTTTTAAATGCAAAAGTTTTTTAAAATTTTATGGGGAAAAGCAAGGTTGGGGGGGGATTTAAATTTCCTTTCCTTTTTTTTATGACATTTCCCCTTTTTTTTGGATCCCAGGTCACCCAAAATATGTAAAACCTTGAATATAACCCCTAGTTTTTCGGGCCCCAATTTTTTGGGGGGTAAAAAAAAGGGGCCCTTGGCTTTTTTGTGTCAATACTTTTAGCCCCCTGAGGCAAATGCTTGGGTGGTGGCAAAAAGTCTTTTTTAAAAATTGTGTGCCCTTATCTGCCCCCCCCCCCCCCATGTTGCAGGGAAAGTGGGTAAAGGGTTTAAAATGACTTTTGGGCCCCCAAACCCCCAACATTCCCTTGGTGGTAAAGGGTTCATTTTAAAATCACACCCCACCCCAGTCACAAAGGAGGAGTTGCGGGCCCCCGCTGCTTTTCCCCCTCCTAACTTTATTGAGTCAAAAAAATTTTCCCAAATTTTTTTTTTTTGGGGGGGGGTTTTTTAAAATTGGGGGCCTCGCCCTTAAATATTTTCTGGTCAAACTTATACTCAAAGTATTCGGAAAATTTAATCTCTTTTCCTCAGGAAAAACTGTCGTCAAGTGCTGTGAATTGAAAAAATATTGTTCAAGTACCTAATTTTTTTTTATGGGACATAGGGGCTCAAAACAAGGACAATTTCCCCCAAAAGTCTTTATAGATGGGTTCCTGAGTTTAAAAAAGGGGACGTCCGGTAAAAAAAAGGGAAGGGAAGAAAATTCCCAAATGTCTGGAAAAAATTTTGGGGTTTTGTTGTAAGTATGTTGTGGGGGGTACTGATTGGGGGGTACAGAAAAAATTGTGGAGTGACAGGAAAAAAGAATGGAAAAAAGGGGGTTTTGCCAAAAGTTTTTGGGCCCAACCAACTTTTTTTTTTTTTTTTGGGATGCGGTGGGAAACAAATGATACCTTGACAAAGTCGTCTGAAAAAAAATATGGGGGACAGTGAAGGAAATTTGGGAAAAAGGGGTATTTCCTCACTTCTTGCCCCCGGGAAAACCTTTCCCCATAGTAATTAACACCTGTTGTGTGAAAATCTAGATGGATATTATGCATGACTTGACAAACTTTTAAACCCCCTTTTAGTACTACAGTACTTTGTTTTTTTTTTTGTGTTTTTCATTTTTCGGGAGTAGTTTTTTTTAAATTTTTGTGACTGTTTTTTGATTTTATATTGTCTTTTAATGATAAAAGTTTGTTTTTTCAAAAAGGGGTTTTTAACTTTAAATTTTTCTTTTTTTAATTTTTTAAAAATTTTTGGGCCAAAATTTCATTTCTTTTTTTTAAAAATATTGTTTTTAATGTTAAAAGGGTCCCCTTTGGGTTTCCCTTTTTAATGAAAAGGGTTTGGGTTTTAAAAAAAATTTTAGTAAAAACACATGGGGAAATTTAGTCCAAAGACCTTTAAATTTCCCAATAAAATTTTTTTTAAAAAAATTTTGGCTATTTTATTTGTATTTTTCTTTGGGCGTTGCCCCCTTTCCCCCTTTTTTTTGGGTTTTACCACTTCAAATTTTTTTGGTTTCCCTTTCTGAAAGTACTTTTCACCCCCCCCATTTTGCTATGGGATATTTCCCCCGTTTTATTTAGTAGGATTTTTTTTTATTTGTGGCAGTGCGCCATTCAGTTTTTGGGGTTTTTGGGAAACCTTTTGTTCTCGTATGATAAACCCTTGTCCCCCGATTTGTTCTTCCCCTTTTCCAGCCCGCCCTGGTTTCCCCGCTCAAATCTTTTTTGGACCTCTTGGGAAATTTTTTTTTAAAGGTTTTTGGGTTTTAAAAAAAGGAAAAATGACAATTTTTGGTTTTTGGTTTGATTTCTAGGTTTATTTAAAAGATTTTGGAAAAACTTTTTTGAATTTCTTTATGGGTGCTAAAGGGGTGATTTGATAAATTACTGTAATGGTGGGTTGGACAAAAGATTTTGGTAAGTAAGGGCTTTTCCCCAACCCTAAGATCTGCGGGGGCCCTTTTTAAATTGGGCCCCGAGATTTGGGGGTTTTGTTTTTTCTGGTCCCCCAACCTGCACTTCCTGCTCTGCCCGGGGGAGAGGGAAAGGGGGGGAAAAAAGGCAAAAAAAAGTTTATAACCCGCCCGGGGCCCCGGGCAAAATTGGCACGAACCCCCTTACTTCCTGGTTTCCCTTTTCAAGGGGTCTTAAAGGGACGGGAGGCCAAAAAAAAAAAAAAAACAAGGGGAGGAGGGGCCCCCCCATTTATCCCCATAAGGAATTTTCCCCTGCTGAGGCAAGTCCCTGAAAGCTGGTGGGTCGTGTTATGGGGGGCGGGTCGCACTTAATTGTCCCGCAAATCCCGGGGCTTTGGGGGGAAATATTTCTAAGTCCAAAAGCGGGGGCCCTTTGCCCGGGCAAACTTTTTGGGGGTTATAAAGCCCCAAGCTTGGACTGAATTTCCCGGGCACCAAATTTAAAAAAAGGGCACAAAGGTAAAAAAAAAGAGGGAAAAGATGTAGCAAAAGGCAGTTAGGGCTATAAAACAAGGTCTGAAAGGTAATATCAGAATTTTTGGGAAATTCCCCCATAAAAAAAATACTGTAAATATATAAAAAAATTTAAAATTTTATTTGGCACTGCAATTCTTTTGTGCTCTTTTTATCTTTGGTCTAAAATTGGATATTAACTTTCCCGGTTTTGAAAAGAGTGGGGGGTTTTAAAAACCAAAAAAAATAGCCCCTTGGGGTCAAAAAAGCCCTGCCCCAAATGAAAAAACCTATGTCGTTCTTACTTTGTTGAGGGACCTCCCCTTTTGTTGTTGCTGCACAGCTCCCTCTGTGCAAGTGTTGGGCAGTGGGGGCCAAACCCCGTGTCTTTAAAAAAGGCTGGAAAAGGGGGAAATCCCCAACAAAAAGGGGGTATCATCCCAATTTTGGGAAAATTGAAAAGCTGGGGGAAAATTGCCTTGGGGCCCAGGGAAAAGGGTTTTTTCCCCTCTTTCTTTTGATAGCCCTCCCGAGTGACTGATCCCTGGCGAAATAGTCAGGGGGGGGGGCCCGACAGTGGGACAAAAAATTTAAAAAAGGGGAAAATTTTTTCCCTTCAAAATTCTCGGGGTCTTGGGGCCCGACAAATTTTTAAAGTTGAATTTTCCCAGGGGAAAAAAATAATTTCATGATGCTGCTGATTCATTTTTTTTAATTTTTCCCCAACTCTAACCCCTATCGCAAAACCATTTTCCTTTGGGTTGTTTTGGGGTGAGAGAATATGTTTCTCCATCTTCCATTACTACAAATCTTATTTTTGGGTTTCTGTATTGACCCTCTGTGATGCCACCTAAAAAACCCTCTGTTTGGGGTTTTTTTTAAGCTTGTGTTGCAGATTGTTGGATTACAAACTCAAATTTTCCTTTTTCATTTCATCCCCCCCCAAACCCAAAAAATTGGGGTTTTTTTTGTCCTTTTTTTTTATGTTCCAGTCCCCTGTGATTTAAAATGTTTTTTGGGTGTGTGATCCTTTCCTCTTGGATGCTTGAAAAAAACTTTAGGTTTTTTCAAAAAGCATTAGTGTGGAGAATGAAAAATGAGATTTAGGGGGAAGGTTTGCCAAGGGTTGAATTATTTTTCAGACCTTGTATTTAGCCCAAAACTGCCTGTGTACATTTCCCTCTTTTTTTTAACCTATTTTCCCGGATTAAAGGTGTCAGGAAATTTAGTAAACAAAACCCCTTTTAAAATTTGGGCCCTCCAGAAAAGTTTTTAAAAAGAGAGGTTAATTTATTTCTTTTTTCTTTTTAATACTTTTCGTCCTTGTTTTTATGAATTTTCTAAGTTTTAAAAAAAAACCAAACAAAAAATTTAAAACCCTTTTTTGTTTTACTGTAATTTATAAAATTAGATTATCCTTTTTTGTCACGGAGGGTGCTTCACTGGTGTCTTTAAAAAAGGTTACCTTTTTTTTCCTTAGAAAATAAAGAGGTTGAACTACTTTCCCCCATATACTTTTCTGTAACTAAAAAATTTTTTTAAAATCCCTTTAAAATTTTTTTTAAAGGTGCCCCAAAATGTTTCTTTAAAAGAAAGAAAAAGGAATTTTCAGTGAAAGCTACAATTGGATTAAAACCTTCTAATGTTTTTAAAGAAGCTATATGGTTTTATATAAAACCCCTTAAATGTTTTAGAAAATTTTTTTTGGATTTTTCTAAATAGGAAATTTTTTGTCAAAAATAGCAAAAAAAAATGGAAAAAAAGAAACCCCTTAAAAAAAGTTTTTAAAATGTGATATTTTAAAATCAATATGGTTGTGAGAAATGGTTGAATAACCCTCAGTCAGAACGCAGGTGGTGGTTTGGGGGGATCTTGGAAAAATAACAGAATTGTTTAAGCAAAAAAAAATTTGAATAAAATTTTTTTGAAAATTTTTTCAATTTAAAAAAAAAAGATCTTTTGAAAATGCCCCCAATACAAACTAAGACGGGGGACTTAAAATCCCTTCATCGGTTTTGCTCCCGCTTGGGTGGTATGAGGAAACTTTTCCCATCCTTTGATTTTTTGGGGGAGTTTTTTCCCGACCACGCCCCCGAATGAGTTTAAAACCCCCGGGGGAGTTGATTCCCCCCCCCGGGTCGGGGAATCTCTTGTCTTGGTTTCATTTGGGTGAGTGGCCGTTTAGGTAATGCTCTCCCAATGTGCCATTCTCCCTCTAGTGGCCGGGGTTGAAGTGCCATTCAAAAAGTAATTTCCCCATGGGGGTCAGCCCAAAAAAGTGCAGAGAGATTAAAAGACAAAAAAGCCCCGAAATTAGCCCATAAGAATTTTTAAGGGAAAATAGCCCGTAGAGGAGATTCGAAAAAATTGAAAATGGAAGGTTAGCCAACCAACCAACCCCCCCCCCCGGGAATTTTAAAACTTTTGGATCATGCAGGCAGTTTAATTGAAAGCATTTTTTTCAGGTTTTTTTTTACTTATTTTTCCTATGGGTTTTAACAGGGTGGGCTGTTTTTTTTTCGCCCTAGGTGGGGTGGGGGTTAGGGGGCGGGGGAAGCAGCGGCGGTGGGAGGAGTTGAGGGGGGCGCGGGGGGAAGGGGTGGGAGGGGGGGATGACGGGGGGGGTGCAAGGGCTGGGGGGGAAAGGGACGGGGGTGGGCGGCAATGGGCATGGGGGTGGGGGGGCGGGCAAATTGGGCAGCAAGGGATGGAGGCGTGGCCAGGGAAGGGAAAAGGGGGGGCAGCAGGCTGGCCACTGACCCTTCCCCTTTTTGGGGCCGGGAAACTGCCCCGTTCCCCTTTTGGACGCGCCGACCCCCGGGGATAGGTCGGTGAATTTGGGCCAAAACCCGCTTTGGCTTGAGTTATATAGTAGGTGGGCACGCTTGAAAATTTTTTTTTTTGAGTTTTTTGTTTCGGGCGGGGCCGTTTGGGTGTTTTTCCTTTTTCGGAAAATTTGCAAAATTTAGTTTGTTTTTTTTTTTTTTCATTGTGTTTAAAAACTGGGGTTTTTTTGGGGGGGGGGGGGGGGGGGGGCTTGGAGGCAATCTGGGTGGGTTTTCCCCCCGGCCCCTATTTTAAGGGGGAAAAAGGGGGGCCTGGGGGGGACCCGGGGGGGGCCCCCCCTTTCCTAAAACCCCTAGAAAGGGGGGAACAGGGGCCCAAAAAAGGCCCCCCCAAGGGGGGGCTCCCCCCTCACGCTGGCCCGCAAAAGGTATGCAATTTTCCAAATTTTTATATTGCATACCAATTGTGCAGCAGTGTGTGAAGATAGTGGATGGTAACCCCAACCATTGGAGATGCCAATGGTTGCCCCCATGCCACCAAAAAGAAGGGAATTGAAATTGCGGTTTTTTTTAAAAAGAAAGTACATGGCAAAAAGGTTAAGGGGGTTTTGGGGTTTAGGGCTGGGTTGGGTTTTGTGAGGGGTTTGGTTTTGGTGGGCTAGTGGGTTGCCCCCTCTGGGGCCCTTGACCCCCCAAAGAAGAGGGGCTGTGATTTTTGGGTACGGAGTAAAAGGGTTGGGTTGGGTTAGGGGGTTTGGGAAGGGTTTTGGGGGTTTTTTGGGGGACACCCCAAAATTTCCCTGGCCAAGTGGCCTGCGTTGGGGGGTGGCCCCAAAAAAAATTTTCCCAAAATGGTGCCCCCCTCCCAAAATTTGGTGGCCACCCCCGGAAAAAACCCTCATTGCGAGGTGTAAATAAAATAAAATAAAATAAAATCAATGGAGGACGGGGAGGAGAGGAAGGGGAGACTTTTTTGTTGCAAGAAAAAACCCACTGCTCTGTGGAAAAAATCTGGCGTTTTATAAATTTTCGCGTTTTCGTTGGGGCTTGTGTGTTTTTGGACCACGATTTAAAAAAACAATTTGTGTTCGCCGCCCCATTTTGGTTCCCCCACCCGCAACTGCATGGCATGGCGACTCGAGTCCGGGCTTCCAAGGATGGGGGGAGGCGGGGAACCCCCCCCAAAACCACCCCTCCGGTAGGTGCCCTGCGCCCTTAGTCAAGCAGCATTTTTCGCACTGCTTTTTTGGCCCGGGAATGGGTGGGGGGAGAGTTTTCAAAAGTTTTTTCCTGTGCGTCCGTGCCGCTTGCTTGCGCTTTAATTGCGGGTGGGCGGCGGACGGCGAGACTGGGCTTTTTGCTGGCTGGCTGCGAGCCTGCGGCGAGTCCCCACCAGAGCAGCCCGGACAGGGGATGGGGGGGGGGGAGTCCGGGGACCTTCCAGGAACTAACCCCTCTGGTAGGTGCCCTGAGGCACGGCAGGCATTTTTCCGCCTGCTTTTCGGCCCGGAACCGGGTTTTTTTTAACTTTTAAAAACTTTTTTTCTGTGCCGCGTGGCATCGCGCGATGCAAGGATACGAGCACGACAAATTCAGACCAAAATTGTTCATTCGTCGGTTCGAGCTCAAAGTCTGGTGGGAGTAATTCCGTTACCATTTTCCGTAGAGTAACGGAACCCGAGTAACGGAAACGGAAACGGGAATTACCGCTAAGTCGTGCCCATCTCTATTTATATAGTATAGACAAGGGCATCAGATCCTGTGGTGGTGTTAATGATAGTGGTGTCCTTCATCTTGGGCTTAAGAAAGAAAATTATTGGGTTGAACAAAAAAAATGCCACATGTCAGAAGAATTCCTTCTTATAGATCCCAGAATGTATATGCTTTTCCATTGTGAAGGGGATCAGAAAGAATACAAAATAATCACTTGAAGATGCAGGAGATTTATCTGTACCACAGAGCCTTTTGACTTGTTGACATGACTAAACAGATGTGCATTCAGACAGAAATTATGTTGGTACCTACATGAGCTCCTCATCTGTAGGAACCACCACCATTATCTTCCACAATGAACTTTTCTCTAAAGTAATATGCCCAGTGTTCTTTCTTCACCACCCCAAATAAGGTGTAGAGGTCACCTGCAGTAAAGTGTTTAATGATGTCCAGATATAGCAGGTCTCAGAATTTTTTCTATTCTGAAGAATTTACAGTCTATGAAAAAGAGCAAAATGAGAGAGAGGAAGTTCCATACAAATAGACCTTGGAAGGAATTGTGAATGAAGAGATGCTGGTGTGTGTGTGTGTGTGTGTGTGTGTGTGTATGTGTGTGTGTGTGTGTGTGTGTGTGTGTGTGTGTGTGTGTGTGTGTGTGTGTGTGTGTTGAGAGTGGAGCCAATGGTAAAAGAGACAGTCGTATTTCTTGCTCATTTTTTTTTGATAACTCAGGGCTACGAATGCAGTTATCATTAGTGGCTGAAATATACTGCAGATATTATTAAGTGCCCCCCCTCACCTCCATAATTCTGTATTACATGTAGCAGCAACCTATGAAAAGAGTAAGACTGAGCAAAGGCAACACATTATCTATCCCATGCCTAATGTCAGAAATGAAAACCATGGCTGACCTTTAACCGTAAACAATGGAGCTTAGATTAGTTGATTTTAGCAGCCAGCACGGAGGACTGATCTCCTGGAGGTTCATAATTCTGAAGTCTCCAGGGGACCTTGTGAAAGTGATTACCTTTCGCCTTTATGGCTTGATTCACTCTGCATGGACAACCCAGATGCATGCTAGATTATAGTCAAGAAAGCTTAGTGAAGCAACTTGGTGTTTCTACAGATCTCATCACTGCTTCTATTGCTGGCCACACAGGTGGAACTCATTCTGAGTCATTCATTTGTGATATTCTTCCCCATGGGATTTTTCTGCTAATACGAACCTTCTTACCTCAGTGCAAAGATTGGCCCTAGGTGTTTCATCTCTGAACTGCTGCTGATGCTGATCTATTTTTCTGTTTGATAGCAGAGAGAGCATCTCATCCTGAAAAATAAGTGAGGTGGGTTTTCAGATGTGCGGCTACAAAAAAGAATTTACCGAAAGGGAAAAGCCCCATGGCACTAAAGCAACACTTTAAAAATCCTAATTCTTGAGAGGAAAAGTGAAAGATTTGTCCCAATTTTCAGAAAGCTCTTCTACTACAACCCCCGTTTAAATTAATGACTAGACCTCCAAATGAAGTCCTTTGGGACCTGAAGTATAAAAGATCAAGGAACATATAACTCAATAAGCAGGGCTACACTTTAAAACAACAACAACAATAACGGTTAGTTGCATTCATCCAAAGGAGCTTACGTCTACTTGGTATGCAAACGTGATGAATATGAAATGCAAATACGGAATGGGATGTGCTGTTTTATTTGTTGGTGTCTCAATAGAGATGCATAATCTAGTGGCGGTGAATCAGTTGATTACAGAGACAGCTTTGAAAATTACCTTAACCCTATCCATTCATTTATTTCAGAGTGCATTTTGAACCTCAATAAAGGATGCAAAAGTATAACATGATCAAGGACACATATATTGCCATTTATTTTAGTAGTCTTTCTCTCCCTCTCAACATCTACATTTTGAGATTACATTAGCCATCCTGAGTTTCAGTGACAGGATGAGTTCTGTATTTAATCAAGAACAATAAAAATCATTGCTCTACCATACTGAGGCTTTGGGTTTAAGTAGGTCTTTGGCCATTCCATTTATTACTTGTCTTATAAAATTGTGGCTAACCGTTCCTTAGTGTAATAAATCATGTTGTAGTACGGCCATTGTATCTGTGAAGATTTGGTAAGTCAAACGTGTAAGGCACATGAATTCAAATGGGCCTACTCTGATTAAGATTTACTATGCTAATATAATTCACAACTAGAGTAGGCCAGTTTGGATCAATAGATCTTACAGAAGTATTAGCCCAAATTAAAAAAAAAGTGTTGGATCTTTTGTAATGTGAATGGTTCTTAATTATGCATTCCAGACCAAACAACTGCCAAATACTTTGGATTACAACTAGAGATGGGCATGAACCGATTTGTCCCAATTCATGCTATTTCATAAAAGCATCAGCCAAGTTAAACGTGACAGTTTTAGCACCATCCTAATCAGTTTTTAAGTAGTGTTTTAAATTTTGTAAGCAGTTTTAAGAGTTTTTAATATCTTGTACTGTGTTTTATGTGTTTTATGTGTTTTGTATGGTTTCTTGTTTAGGGTGTGTTGTGGAACAGCACTCTAATTTCATTGTGCATATCTTGCATATGCATAATGACAATAAAAACTCTATTCTGTTCCAAGAGGGAGAGAAGCCTGAACTTTTGCTGGGACCTAAAGATCAGTTGAAAAGGCGCAAGAAGCTAGCATGCTGGGCCTGGTGAATGGAGAACTGAGCCAGAAGAGATGAGAAAGAGAAGCAGCAGCACCCGTGCCCATTGAGAATTACAACAAGGGGAGCATGCAATAATATTTCTCTTCCAAACATTTGCAACACTTGCAGCTAAGCTCAGAGAGACTCGAGGAGCCTCCAGGATAATGTAGACAATGTCACAACTTTATCATAGAGAATGTGATGGGGCTCTTCAAAGAAAGTGAACCATACTTTCTGCAGCTTCTGTGCCAATAATGACTTTCACTAGAAGAGGCCAAGGAGGCTTGTGCATGAAATGGAGAAGATGATTTGACAGTCCAAGTGTTAAAAACATTTCTGAAAAAACAACACACTCTTGTTGCTTCTTTTATCTTCCCACAGAATATGGTGCTCATACTGTATTTTCCTTCTGTCATTAACACTACAATGAGATATTGGAAAATGTGTCAATACTGTGTTGATATGTTGCTGGAAATGAGGATCTCTCAATAACACATACGGTAAATTTACACTTGATGTTCAAGGAAAGACAATAGGAGCTTATGTTCACCACCTAATACTGTGTTTCCCAGGTTATGAACAGGGGCACAGGGAGGTCCTATTCCAAATGACATCAGGAGCAGAAAACTGCTCAGGCGACGGAAAATAGAAAAGGAAGACCTGAATAGAACTCTACTCACAAGGTCTCCCAGCCCAACCCATTTTATCCTTGCTTTGGGTTTCTGCAGATAAGCCCAGACCAGTGGTCTCATGTCATTTCTACTTTTATCTGTATGCACAGTGTAGGAATTTCTACATAAATATATACCGATCAACAAATAACAGATACAAATCAGAAAGTCGGGCATCTGTTTCCCCATGTATGCTTTGCTGTCTGTCATAACCACTTAGTTATTTTCCCCTCTCTGTCCATATTCTCTTTTCGATCAGATCCTCAATTGGCTAGTCTTTCTTTCCCATACCTCACAGGTTCTTAGTCTTACTTCCCACCTACCCAACCCCTGATGCTTAAAAAAGGTTTTCTTTTTCAATTTTCTTAAAAGATCAGAAGGCCGGTTGTGAGGCCCTCTAGTGGCCTGTGGGATCCTAGCAACAATTACATTGGCTCTGGCTTGTGGGTGAGATTCCTTTTAATTGGAGCAGGTGCTTTCCACAGCAGTTCCCCATCAATGCTCTCCCATACCCCAAAGGACTTTGTTGTCTCCATGAGTCTCCTGGCCACAGACTCACTGGCCACAGTTCCTGTCCCTGAGGCCTGTCAAATCTTGACAATAAACAAGCCTCGTCTGGGCCCATACTTGATGCCTTTCACTGAGGACAGGCGGGAGGAGCTGGAAAGCACTGGTGGTCCTCCTGCTCTTTGGCAGGCCACCTCCTCTGCTCATACTGGTGTTTATGCTGCCATTGCCTTAGCTGAGCAGGGGTGGGGACTGCAGGAGCTGCTGGAGCTTTTTATGAGGATGAGCATCCCTTTTCCTCAGGCCCAATCGCCAGCCACCAGGACCCTACTGGCAGGCTCTTGCCAAGGGTCATGATTGTGCTCCCAAATCATCTCTCGCGTAGCAGAAAGGATGGGCTTCTGATCATCTGCTGCCAACCTCAGGTCTTCCTTGATGGAACCTTCTCTGGGAATCTCAGGCTCTGTGGAGGACCCCAAACCTTCACCTCTGCCTTCTTTAGTGGTAACAATGGGCATTCCTTCTATCCTGCCAGCTGCTTTGCATCCCCCAACTGGGCTTTCCTCCTCCCAGCTTTCCTGAAAGCCCAGTGTGGCTCTCTGGGTGGTTTGGGGAAAGGGTGGTGATCCCAGCAGGGGCACTGGTTGTGACCCCTTCAGACTGACACACTCAGCATGAGCACTTAGAATCTTAGTGACTACTTTGTGCTGTTATTGCTAGTTGGGAAGTGGCTTGGCTTATATATGTAGGCGCTCCTAACTACTGACTAACATTACAACTGGTGGATGTGGGTGAGAAGGCACATTTCTAGAAGGCTGGCAATGGACACTGCAAATATATTCTGTGACACTCTGCTTGGGTTTTGCATCTGCTCAGGTCAATGTCTTTGTTTAGCTAAAGCCCAGGGCAAAAATATTATGCATGTAACTAAAAAGGTTGCAGGTTAAAACTGTAAAAGAAGAAGAAGAAGAAGAAGAAGAAGAAGAAGAAGAAGAAGAAGAAGAAGAAGAAGAAGAAGAAGAAGAAGAAGAAGAAGAAGAAGAAGAAGAAGAAGAAGAAGAAGAAGAAGAAGAAGAAGAAGAAGAAGAAGAACGGGTCCTGTGTGTAATGATGAGGAAATTATTATGAAATAGAGTACAGAGAAAGGAGGAGAAAATAGCCTACCCTAACTTTACCTGCACATTTCTAGCATATTAATTTTTTCTTATCTTATATCATTGAGCAACCAGATATATATTCATGCATTTGCTCATTTCTAAAAACCATGTGTGAAAGGTATGAGTTTTGTCTATTGTCTGCTTCAATACTTAGACCCTTAATTTATTAAATTGGAAGTGTGCTCTATAATATTATTTTCATTTACATCAGTACCAAGCCAGAACATCATTGAAATAAATGTAGCTTTTCTGACTGCACACTGATTTAATTAAAGGGCATCCTTGACTAAACTTTGTGTGTCGTTTGTCGTTGGCCAGGCAAGGGGTTCAGTTCAATGGGCTCTGCTTTGTGAGAAGCCTCTCAAAGTAAGCGGGAGCCTAACTGAATTAAAGCAAAGGTAAAACGGCCCCAGCTTCAAGTTGGTATGACTTTCTCGGTGAGCTTGCATTCTGATTTGCTTTTTCTCCTTTTAATTTACAGTATATGAAAATATAAATGGAAACATTAGAGAAAGTGATTTATATTAAGGATGTGTGTGAGGAATTCAATTCTAGTCTGAAGTTCAGCAGGCTTGCCTCGTTCTGTACTTCCTCAATTGCTGACACACTCTCAGGTGCATCACAAGCCATGACTTCCCCTTCACTTCAAAGTCAGGAACAATTTAATGCATGTGCCATCCTATTACTCCAAGCGTGCTCTCAATAATTTAAGCAAAGAGCAATTGTCGTTCCACACTGGGTCACCTCTGGAGCATGGGGCTGGTTTGCCCTCTTGCGCGAATAGGCGCAAGACTGGGTGATAACTCAGCCCTGTGAGAGGAGGGAGAGGAGGACCGTATAAAAGGGGACTCCTCCGCCATAGCATCAGACGGGCTGACGAGCATTCCCCACCCGCTCACCGCCAATTCCAGTACTAGTTTGGTTCTGACTGGTCGCCTGATTGGGGCTGGATAGGATTTTTTTTACTCGCCCTCAAGATTGGCCAAAAAAAAAAAGTGGGGTTTTTCACCTATCCCATATTGGTGCTCAGCGGTTTAGAGCAAGGTTCCTCAAATTGGTCACACTGGCAGCAGGAAGGAAGAGAAAAGGCAGCCGGTGAGTTGGAAAGATTTCATCCTTCCCTAGCCCATCCAACCCCAGGATGCTGTGGATCGACAGATTACAGCGTTGGGGGAAGGATGCGGAGGGATGCTTCTCTGGGCCGGGACCAACCCGCAGCAAGGTTACAGGACCCGGGGAGTGGTATGAGAATATGCCGAGCTGGGGGTGCTGTCTCGTGGACTGCTCCAACAGAGGGCCTGGGAGACCCCGGGGTACCAACCAATGATCAACTTGGAGCAAAACCCTCTAACTGTTAAGGTTTGAATTATATGTTACCAGTTAATAAAGTGTGGCCCAGTTAAAACCCAATACCTTGTCTCACCTCCTTATTTTGCATGGGAGGGCAAAGCCTTGTGCAAATGAGCACTTCTCAATTGAAGCTCAAGAATCTTCAAACTGACTCATAGATGGCTTCCCCCATTCAACACAGACACATATCTCAATATGCCCTAGAAGTGTGCCATTATCCCCCCCCCCAAAAAAATTGGGCTCCATCTCTCAGAATCCTCCAAGAATGTCCAAGGCAGATTTCTGGAAGTCCCTCCCACAGGCACACAACACTGGCCATCACTTCACTCACGACACGGTTCTTTGTGTGTGTTGGTGTGTCTGTGTGTGCTGCATAGAGCATAATGAGCAGCAAGGCTACGCACCTCCCCACAATCCATAAACTTTCCAGGAACCATTAGGGTAGCTTCCTTTTTTAAATGGGAAGTAGGCCTGAGACAGCCTGAGATATAAAGCCTGTCAGCAGGTGTGGGTGTCTGCAGGTATGCTCTGTGAGCAAGACCTCTCAGAATTCTGTTCTCAGAATTCAGAACTCCTGCAGGATTCTGAGAGCTGGGGTCTAAGGAAAGGAGGAAGTGGAAGGGAGGGAGGGAATGAGGAAGGGAGAGGGAGAAAGAAAGAAAGAAAGAAAGAAAGAAAGAAAGAAAGAAAGAAAGAAAGAAAGAAAGAAAGAAAGAAAGAAAGAAAACCAGTGAATGACACACTCCTGATATGCACCTAAAGTTGCACTTTTCAAATGTGCATTAAAAATCAAATACAGTACATGCCAATCAAAGGGGTGATGTGTCTGATCAATTATGTACTGTGACTGTATGCCCTTTTGGTAGCCATTTCTCCTCCATTCCATGTTATTTATCTTTCGTAGAACCAACTCTAGTCAAAACAAGAGAGTTCCATCATGGTTTTCTGTGGTTTATTAGTGCGTGATTGGAGTCCAACAGCTTCCCTAACCAGAAAAACCTGGGCAATCATTCAAACACCAGTGATGGTGAAACTTCAGCACTCCAGAGCTTTTGGACCACAGCTCCCACAGTGATTTGTCATTGGCAATACAGTCTTGGCATTTTAGGAGTTGTGGTCCAAAACATCTGGAGGGCAAAGGTTCACCACCACTGCGCCTAGACTCCACCACCTGTTCCTTCCCACCACACTACTGAACTCCCAGTTATTTCCCCTACTCTGTCTCCTTTCTTAGGTCTCCACATCATCAACACCTCTGCCCCTCTCTATCAGCCTCTCCACTTTTCAACTAACTCTCTCATCCTTATGAGATCCAGGATGGGTTCAAGAGAGAGCAGATACCAGTAATTGTTTGCATTTAGAGTAGTTATGCATGATAGTTATACATTGTTTAAGGTGATAATATCATAAACCTACGAGTCTTACCTGCTTCTTTTGCTCTTTGAAAAAAACAGCACATGCACACCTCAAGCAATAACTTTCCCCAAACACTTCAATGTCACAAGGAACTTTATGCATTTAAAATATTTGTAACCTCCCTTTCTCCTTAAATAGAACCAAGGTGGTTTACAACAATCATAATACATTATTTAAGATTAGCACTAAAGAGTAGAGATGGGCACAAACTAGTTCATCCCAGATCCCCCTAGTTTGTAAAAGTGACAGCAAAGGGTTTTCTGCTCCCCTCCCCTTCCTCTAGCTCAGTCAACCGCTCACTAGACTCAGTATGCAAGCTTCCTGCACCAACTCAGCTGATCTTCCAGTCTCGGCAACAGCTCTGGTTTTTCTGCTCTACCCTACTGGCAGTGCAAGGCAAATAAATCTGTGCTGTTGCTCATAACTGGGAGGTTAGCCAAGGAGCTGGACAAAGCAACCAAGCTGCTCTTGGTGAGTGGCTGGATTGAGTGAGGAGGTGGGGGCTGGGAGTAACAGCACCTGTTAGTGTCCATCTCTACCAACGAGTACCCAATACTAAAAAGATCATTGAATACAACATTGAAATACTTAAGCAATTCCAAAGCACATTCAATGCAGCAAGGTTTAACAATCCATTAAAAAAACCACTTGGCAGTCTTTCACTCGGGGAAAGCTAACACAAGGAGAAACATTTTTATACATACTGCACATACTAATAGACCTGTTCTTAGTATTTAAGCAAAGAGCAAAGTCCTGTTCGAACATGCATGCATATCAGCTCTCCCACTGAGCTTTAAACTGGGTTTGCTATCTAAAGCTCTATATCCTTGACAGCAGACTGTGATTTCCCCACCTCAGATACTGAATAGTATCTTAATAAAAGTGGTACAAAGTGCTGTCCATTTTTATGGCACTGTTAAAACAAGCAGCCTAATTGCACAACCCTATGCATGTATAAACTGAAGCAAGCATCTCTGACTTTCTCTTTCGTAAGTGTGCAAAGAATGACAGTCTAAATGATACTGTATATCTCAGTCATCATAACCTCTGAGCGTCACCATTTCAAAACATGTACAGAAATGCTGAGCAATACAAGTTTCATCATTACAGATTTTTGTGACAATAAATCTTCATTTTTCCTGGTGGACTCCTTACACCCAATGTAGACTCCATCGCATAATTGCAATTTGTAGCCACAATTGTTGCTCCAAAGCCTCCAAAATGACATTTTAGCCTTCTGGATCTAGCAAATAACTAGCAATTATGATGAAATAAAGCCCTTTGTGGATTTCTGCTGGCATTAACTGCCTACATTTGTTGGATTTAACAGGGGGAAATGGTAAGTACCGTTCGGTGTAACTTCCGAAATGAAGCTTTCTGGGTTTGTAGTACATGTGATCAATTGGAAAACTACAAAAACTTAAGTCAACGAAACACAGATTTGTCTCCTTAATACTTTTTCTGTCAAATTCAGATAACATAGAACTTCCTTTGCCCTCTTTTTATTGCAAACACAATGAATTGTTTTGGTTGCTGTTGCTCTCCCTCCCCTCAGCAAAAATCTTCCATAAACACGTTTTCAATGAAATAACAGTTCCAGAACAGTGTATGTCATTATTAAGAGATTCCAATATTTGCTTAGCTAACTATCTCATTGCGTTCCCAAATAAACCACGTAAGCCACCCACTGGGTGGCTTTTTCCCACCAGGAGCACCAAAAGTAACCCCCTGACCATGCATTAGAAAGAGAAATGATACAGCAAGGCTTTCTCCTTTGGCATTGCTGAACCTACACACAGCTTGGCATTAAAAACAACAACATTTACATTAATCACTGTTCCACATGGTTGTAATGCAGGCAGAAGTGAGACAGCAACTAATTTGCCATCTAACAGATTCTGTTAATGGCTCTTTTAAATGTGTTGTATAAGAGCTTTTAATTGGATTTTAACTTTATTTACTGTATTTTAATTGGATTTTATTTATTGTTCTATTTTTTATTGTTTGCATTTTATGACTATTTTGTAAACTGCCCCGGGTAGTGCAGTTTGCACTAAGGGGGCGATATATTAATTAATTAATTAATTAAGCCCAAGGCATGTTGCCACCCAAGGCACAGCAGCATATTGCACCCTCCTTCCAAAGTCAAGGAAAATAGTAACCCGCTAGACAAGCTATCCTGGACTCTGAGAGGAAAATCTTCTAAGATCTTTTCCCACATCCTAGTGGCAAAATTTTAACCATGATACATGAAACAGTTAAGGTGTGATCCAATGATTAGTCCCAGTTTGACTAGAATAACGGAATCAATGGTCAGAATCCTCCTACCTAGCTATGCAAATGGTTTAGGTTTTTCTAAACTGGCCTGAGTTTAGAAATGGATGTTGCATGCTAAGGAATACAACACTGTATGCAAGAGATGCCTCTGGTGATGTCTTAACTGAACTTACTGTCAACCTCTTTTCTGAAACAGAAAGAGTTTTTTTAAAAGTTTAAGCAAAATTTCATTTAATATTTTTTTGATCATATATCTCAAGTATGTTCAAAGACAGAGCACTTCAAATGTTAAATTAGTCTCGTCTCTAAAATAAACAAGGTCAGTAATTACTTTAGATAGGCATTTTTTCTCTAGATACGGATGTCTGTTTTCTATTGTAATATATTTCTATTTTAATATATTTATCTGTTCATGTTGTTTTTGTTGTTGTTTTTGTTGTTGTTTTTGTTTTTGTTGTTGTTGTTGTGTCATTTCAGTCGTGACCGACTCTTCATGACCTCATGTCCATGGAGTTTTCTTAGCAGGAATACTGGAGTGGCTCTCATACAAGTATCATTAAGTGCAGATTTCATCAGTTAAATATTTTTTCCTTATAGATCTTTACTGTGAGATTAATCATTCTCCCATTCTGTTAGTGTGTAATAAATGCCTAACATATTTTAGAAAATAAAATTATATAGCAGATGCTGTCTAAGAATTAACAGACTTTCATAGTGGCTGTCATAGTGCTGTACTCTTGTGTACCTTTATAGTTGTTGCATGGAAATGACAATCATTTTCTGTTTTCAGAAGACTCAGCTGGGCTGAAGCTGAGGCAGCATCCCTAGAACTGGATGGTAGAAGACATGCTGTACAGCTAACAGCATAATTCAGAGCCCTTGAGAGATCGGGTCTGGGGGTCAAAGGAGCCTTGGACTCAGATTAGATTTCACACTACAGTAGGCTCCTTAAGGGCCAAGGCATGGACAGTAGCATATCTGCAGTGGAACCAGGACAAGGGTGGAAGCAGGACAAGGGTGTTCCCAGAAGCCAAGAGCGTGGTCAGCCAGTCCGACTTCAAGATTCACAGAGAGGGTTGTCAGCCAGTTCAAGTTCAGGATTCACACTAACCCAGTTTGAGAGGGAGGAGGAAGACTTATGGAGTAGCAGAGTTCCAGGAAGGATCAAGATAACAGGGCTGAAGCTTCAGGAGTCCAAGGTCTCATGTTACTCAGGCAAAGAACAGGGAGTGCCAGCTGCTAGCTTTATGCTAGTATCAAGCCCACCAGCTGCATTCCCTGATTGCCTCATCCTGAGTGGGGCCTGATTCTGCAGAGGCAGAGTCCTGGGGCCCAGATCCTGACAGCCCCCTTGTGAAAGGAGATGTTAATGCTAAATAGTTTAATAAAGCTGCAGCACAAGTTTTACCCCAACCTCTATGTTTCACCTTTTTATTCTGGCCTAGGCTGGCAATGGTGGTTTCTTAAGGCAATTCACCTTCAAAAGTCACACTGTATTAATTTAACATAATTAGGCAACAGGCTTTGGGACAGTGGGTGTGGGAAAACTGTGAGACAGTGCATAGTCTGAATTACCAAGTCTCAGTGATGCTAGGTAAAAGTGCCCATAGTCCAAATGACGGTGGGTCATTCTACAGTGGCTGGTGACTCTGAGGGAATTTTGACTTCCACAGGAACAGATTCAGTTTGCAGCCAGAGCCACAGAAGTATGAATATGTCTACAGTTGGTAGTTAAATCAAACTTAAACAGACTGAGGGCCCATCTGAAAGTGTCACAAGATGTTTCAGATTGTGGATGGACAGTAATAAGAACCAGATATGCATATATCTGCATTTCATAGACAATAGATACCTTGTTCCCTTCCATAAAGCATACTCAGAAATGGTGGCTGCACACATCTACTCTCCTTCATAATATAGTCCATTGAACACCTCCTTATATCAGAAATTATTCTTGCCACAAATGATCATTTTTCCCTTCTTTATGTCAGTTATCAGCAGCAGCTCAGAAATTACAGGTCCTGAATTTTACCATCATATTCTTTATTGTTGCTGTGGTTCTTCATATCAAAAGCAAAAAATCTGAGACTTTGTGTCAGTGTGATTTTTCAAAAGGCATATTTGAGAACAGCAATAAGAATTGCGCAGGAAGAGGACTCCATGAAGATTTTTTTTCCAATGACAAGGATGATTGTCATCAAGTTCAAAATTGACAGGGAAACGGCCTTAATATAGAAAGATATTTATTTATTTATTTGATTAAGCAACAAGGCCACACTGGGCGGTTACATGTATCAAAGTCCACAATTTGAGCTTTAAGCATTATGGAAGAGGAGCACTAAGAGAATGATGATGTACTGGCTACTGTCATTGTAAGAAAAGAAGTAAGGATGGATCCAGCCATTTTTTAAAAGAAGGCCTCACAGTGCAACTCCCACACATCTTAGATGCCACTGATATGGTTGCATTATCAGCATAGAAAACAACTCACGGGCAATGTTTAAAACCTGTGAAGGGTGTGCTGAATTGGGGAAAGCTGTCATATATTGGATCTGGAAGTTGAGTCCTGGCAACTGGACTTCTATTTGAGCAGTGAAACATTGCAATCTCTCAAGAAAAAGAAATCCAGTTGCCATGATTCAACGTTCAGATAAACTCACCTGGAAGACAGAGAATCTTCACAGACTTATGGTGTTCAGTATGGATGGACACGAAATGAAAAAATGAAATGCTGTTTCATCATTTCATTACATAACAAAACAAAATGAAACCAAACGAAACAAGGAAGCAGCGCTTCATTACAGATGAAACGAAAAGGTCATTTTTCCATTGAAATGAACCATTTCATTCCATCTGTAAAAGGGGTCCCTTACCTGCAGTGTGGCCGCCGTCACAGGAACCCAGGAGAGGAAAGAGGAGGAGGTGGGTCACTGCCATCACTCCAGCACTCCTCACCTCTTCTCAGCCCAGCTTCCAGCCTCCTCTCAGCTGGGAGAGGGGTGGGGGTGACTCCCCTGGGTCCTGGAGGCATGCGATTTGGTGCTGGGCAGCCATTTTCAGAGGGCTCCTGCTGAGCTGTAATGGGCTGGACCCCTTTAAAACTTGTCAAGTCAGCACCAGGGGGAATCCCCTGGTGCTGACTGGGCCAGTTTTAAAGGGGACCAGACATTGACAGCTTGGCAGGAACCCTCTGAATATTCATCATAAGCTTGATTTGTTTCAGTTTGAATATATGAAATTTGCTCCAGACACAGCATATTACAAGTTCTTATAAGATTCTGGGTTGGAAGGTGAAGGTCCAGCACTCTTTCATGGCAAAGGGCATGAATCAAGAACAGAGACGACAACATTGGATGACAACATCTGCTTGGGTAGAGGATTTAATAGGGACAATTTTGACTCCAGGGATCCAGAGGAATGTGGGACAAGATGCAGTTGGGAAGAGCACATTTGCTAGAAGTTTTTCAGACCTAGCCAGGAAAGCTTCCCACTAAACTCCTCGAGGAAGCTAGACATACCAGATGACAGGGTGTCAGGTCTACAGGATATCCTCTTGTTCTCACTACCATTCACAAAGTGACACAACATGAGGGGAAATCACAGAAATGGACTCCCTTTCTCATTAGTTAACCATTACTCACCCAAACACAAAACAATTGTCTGAGCTGTTAGTCAACAAATGTAAATGGTAGTGAGCAGAACAGAACATCACCAAGGAAGAGTAGAAATCAGAGAAGGAGGAGTTTGGAGGTTTGCAAAAGAAGTCAGAGACAATATACAGTATAAGGGTTTTCCAAACATAGTAGAAGGGGGCTCTTGGATAAAGCTAACATGTCAGAAGGGTGATTGGTCATGCTTGATATTGATTGGATTGCTTTATCGATCAGATCTGAGACATTATTAAATACTTTATGTAGTGATTTTCAGGCCAGCCAAAATAGCCAAAGTTACATGGGGCAGACCTTAAACAGCCCTGGACACATCCAGATCTCACAAAATGCAATGCACATTCCATGGAGAGCCATAGCTTTACTCTGCACCAAGCAAAATGCTGCTAAAATCCAGGGCTCCAGCCCTGTGCTAGTCTCAGGGCATGCAGACTGCAAGCTCTTACAGGCTGCTTTATGGCACACACAGCCGTGTTCTTGCAATGGATAGGGTCTTAGGGCTCGGTCCCACGTGCCTTTAAAAGCAGTTTAAATTACTAGAAAAACCTGTGTTAAAAATGCCATCCCCACGGCACCAGGCTTTTTGAAAAAAGAAAAGAAAGAAGAAAATCCAGTAATGCCCCTTTAAGCAAGGTTTCTGTGACTCACCCAGGAGGTAAGGAATTTTTTGCCTCGCTTTGATAATCCACCTTTTAAGGAAGCAGATGCCATGGGACCATGCAGATGATCTGGGTTTCTTCTTCTTTTTTAACTCATAGCACCGACCGGCTGTTCCTGGGGCCAATCAGCACTGGTTTTTTTAATTGCTTTTCACCTTTGGAGAAACAGGAAGCTCCACGTGGTGCCCTAAGCCTTAATTTCCTCCAGCCAAGTGGTCCGTTTCTTTTTAAATGCTAGCACCACCTGATGGCCAAGGGGGCTGAACTGCACTTTTAAATTAAAAACCAGCTTTGGAGTGTGAACTCCTGTCACACTTATTCAGTCACGTAATGGGACGAAGAGGAAAAGCTGGACCTTCAGAAGATCAGGATCAAGATCCATGTGAGATAGCAGCCCTAGATGAATCTTGTCCATAACATGTTAAACATAATAGGAATCAATTAAAATCACCAAGAATGTTTTTTTTAAAAAACAGGATATATACAACAGCAATTGAGAGTGTGCTTACTTACGGGTTATGTGTATGGTATGGAAGTTGTACCCATCAGGATAGGACAGTGTTGCACAGAATCATAAGAATTGCAGAAATTATTGTGGGCTGTTCACTCCCCACCCTAGAACAAATTTATGCTACCAGGTGCCACTGTAAAGCATTAGAAATATTAAGAGATCTCTCACATCCTGGTCATCCCCTCTTCGAGTTGCTGCCATCAGGACGATGATATAGAGTACTGAGGGTGAGAACAATCCATCTCAAAAATAGCTTCTTTTTTAGAGCAATATTGGCCTTAAATGGAAATTCTGGACTTTGAAGTCAGCTTATTTTATATGTCATGTTTTATGTGTTGTAGCTGTTCTTAAATCTATGTAGAAAGTTTTATATGAGCTGAATATAGCAACCGTAAAATATCATTGTCTCTGCAAGGGGGCAATGACAATAAATATTCCTATTCCTATTCCTATTCCTAGCTAGAGCGTGGCACATATGGCTCTTTCTCCCCATTGTTCTTCACTCTTGATTACACAGTCACTTTTGTGGATATGGACAACTCCTCTGTAAAGACACTTTTACGGAACAGCTCAACATGCCCTTAAACATATCTGAAAGCAAGCGATTAGCACTACTGACATTCTTTTGAAGAAAATGTAGCAATAGATGATGAGAAGGAATGGTTCAGAGAAGTCAAGGGTGGCATGCTGTTTTCTTTATTCCTTCAATAGAAGCTAGAGAAGAATAAGAGTGAAGATCTCTCCCTTGCAGTAAAGTTGTCACGTTAATGGAATAACTTGTGAGCTGGTATGGTCACTTTCCCAGGAACCATTTGTGTATAATTCCATTAAATAGGGGCAGCTGAAAAAATATCCTGTGATCACCATACCTGTCAAAGAGACTCCAGCAGCTCATATATCACCTGTCTTCAGACCTTGTGCACTTCCTGGACTATTCCTGAATTAAAGAACCCGCACACTATACTCAGTAGCAACCAGTTTCTTTCTTTCTTTCTTTCTTTCTTTCTTTCTTTCTTTCTTTCTTTCTTTCTTTCTTTCTTTCTTTCTTTCTTTCTTTCTTTCTTTCTTCCTTCCTTCCTTCCTTCCTTCCTTCCTTCCTTCCTTTCACTCTAAGATAAGGAGGAATGCCTAATGCTTTGTGATTAGTCTTTATTAATGTTTTTTATTTCAATTAAGTTTCAGAAAATGTGAACAGGAAATAATTTTATAAATCATCTATTATTAATTCTGCCTTTGCAAGGATTTAAACTTATTACATTGTGTCCTATTAATCTTGATCAGGAAGACCCGACCAGGGGTCAAACGGTTAAGTACTTCTTATTTCAGTGGTCGACTATTCTGTGCAATGTTCATATTGAACATTTAGAGAGCACTTTTCACTGCCAAACCACTCAGCAAACATTAACTAATTGATCACAACTGAGTAAGACAGATTTTTGTTAACAGCCGCTGATTTGTCTAGCATCTGCAAAGCAGTTCAGAGCAAACTAGCATTGGCCTTGAAAGGCAAATGGAAATATTCTTGTGGGCTTTGAAGAGGCAGAAGGTTGTAGGGCTCCCCATTCAGTTTTTTTAAAGGCTGAAAATATTCTATTATGTAAGGACACTTCATCGCTACAATGGCAATTCAATATAAGGATGGATTTATATGTAGATTTCAGATTTTCTTAGTTTCTAGTTTTTCTGATCTTGGGATTGTTGTGTCACTTATCTAGAAAAGGAAAAGGAAAAGCAAAAGCTAAAGGGAAGTGTTCTGCTTATATACCACCCCATAGTGCTTAAAGCACTTTCTCGGTGGTTTACAATTTAATTATGCAGGCTACATATCCCCCCACCCCAGCAAGCTGGTTACTCATTTCACCAACCTCAGAAGGATGTAAGGCTGAGTCAATCATAAGCCGGGTACCTGGGTTTGAACTCCAGGTCGTGAACACAGTTATAGCTTTAGTACAGCATTTTAAACACTGCACCATGAGGTCTTTAAAACCAAACCAAACACACACACGTACAACAATTCATATATATTTTTATGTTCACCTACCCTAGTGTTTATCTCTGCAGTTCAGCAAACTGTAATAAGTCCCATAATTGCAGTTTGTGGCAGAATTAGTAGTCCAACATAAGTAGGTACTGAGTAATATGTTCACTCCAAGAGAGGCAAGCAGTAGTTCCATTCAGGCATTACTTATCCAAGTTATTTCTGGAAAAAGAAAGCTTAACCTCTTCCTCTTCTATCAGTGTTTAATCCATGTGAAGAAAATGTGTCTGAGCAGTAGAGATTCCTGTTCATGTGTATGCTCTCTCATGCCTGGGATATTTCCATTTAAATAAATAAATAAATAAATAAATAAATAAATAAATAAATAAATAAATAAATAAATAAAAGCAGGAAAAGTGCCTTCAAGGCATGGCTCAGGAAACCATGATACCAAACTGTAAATAAAATTAAGTAACCTATTGCTGCGATCCTCTTCTGCTTGTCCCAGATGCCAGTATTTTGTGTTTGTGTGATTGCACATTGTTTTTGGGTGCTATTATGCTTTCTGTTGCTGTTTGTTGTATATTTTTATTATTTATATTGTCTATTGCGCTTTGACATTGTGCACTACCATGAGTTGTTTACACAAGCTGGCAATATAGAAATTGTACATGAAGTAAAGAAGGACTGACACCTATGTTTGCCCATAGGTTAGAATAATTCTGGGGAGTGGGGTTGGGATTCTCAATGGATTCCGGCCAAAAAAGCAGGCGAAAATATGCCTGTCTCAGTGAGGGCACCTACCAGAGAGGGGTGGTTTTTTTTGGGGGGGGGGGTCCCCGGCCTTCCCCCCTCCTGTCCTGGGCTGCTGGTACCAGCCTGGGGGGGGCATCCTCGTCGTCTCCATTTGCCATGCGGTGGGGGGGGGATCCAAAATGGCGACCGCAATATTTATTTTTAAATCGTGGTCCAAAAACCCACCAAAGCACCACAGAAACATTTGAAAATTAGGTATTTTAAATGCCTGATTTTTTATAGTAGCAGCAGTGGGTTTTTCTTGCAATAAAACGTCTCCATTGATTTTATTTTATTTTATTTTTATTTTTATTTTTAATTTTTTATTTTTTATTTATAATTTTATTGGGTTTTTGAGGGGGGGAAAAGGGAAAAGGAAAAAGGGGGAGGGATAAAATTTAAAATTTACATTGAATATGTCAAGCAAAATAAAAGAAAAGTAATATAACATATTGATAAATTGCCAAATATTATCACAATACTAATAAGTTTGTTACTTCTTGCCATCTTTTCCGAGAGATCTCATCATAGTCTCCCTTTAAATAGCCGGAGAGTCTATCGATTTCAATACATTCTCTTATCTTTTCGTGGATATTCTTCTCTGTTGGCGCGTTTGGTTGTTTCCAGAATTTCGCATACAATATCCTTGCGGCAACAATTACATGGTGAAGTACATATCTCTGATCATATGAAATATTTATATTTACTATATTTAATAAGAAAAGTTCTGGTCTAAGCTCTATCTTAATTTTCAGACATCTTTCTAAAAATAGTTTTACCATTTTCCAATATGCCTTTGCCTCTTTGCATGTCCACCACATATGGTAAAAAGTACCACAGTCATGTTTACATTTCCAACATTTGTGTGAGCAATTATACATCTTAGATAATCGGTGTGGTGCAAGATGCCATCTATAGAACATCTTATAACAGTTTTCCTTAAAAGAAATAGATTTAAAGATTTTAACTGTATTCCACAGAGAGTCCCATTTGTTTAGATGAATAGAATAACCAAAGTTTTCTGCCCATCTTATCATAGTGTCTTTGACCAGTGTATCAATCATTTTTTCATTTAACAATATGGTGTAAAATTTACTAAGCAGCTTAGCATCGCCAGAAGAAAGTATTTTATCAAGTGGAGTATCAGTAGTCGTGAATCCCCCCTCTTTGGTGAGGTCTTTGAAGTGTGAATATATTTGTTGATACTTCCACCAGTCTAAATTGTAACCTTCTGATACTAATTTCCCTAATGGTTTCAATGAGAGGTCAACATTCAGAAGGTGTCTATAAGTTATAACTTTTGGAGTTTCACTTATATGGGAGCTATAAGTCGCTCCCAGCGGAGATAGCCACAGTGGTGCTTTAGGGTAGAATTGTTTTTTAATCAATAACCATATTCTAATTAGGGCGTTCCTTATCCAGTGTTTTTTGAAGAGAGTAGGTATGTTGCCCTTGTACCACATGTAATAATGCCAGCCCTTGTCTAGGCCATAACTCTCAAGCTGCAAAATTCTTTTGTTTGTCATCAGAATCCAGTCTTTAATCCAGGTCATGGCAGCAGCCTTGTAGTATAATACTAAATTAGGAAGGGCAAAGCCACCAGTTTTGGTTCTATCCTGTAGATAGAGATTTTTAATCCTTGCTTTTTTCTTTTGCCATATGAATATACGTATACTTTTTTCCAGATCTGTAATGATCTTAAAATTAGGTAATATAGGCAAGGATTGAAATAGGAAAAGCAGTTTAGGTAAAACATTCATTTTAACTGCAGCAATTCTGCCCATTAAGGATAATTGGAGTCTTGACCAAGTTTCGAGATCAGCTTTGATTGTTTTTATAACATTTACATAGTTATCTTTAAGTAAAGAGTTACAACGATTAGATACAGTAATACCCAGATATTTTACCTTACTGACATGTTGAAAACCCGATTGATTTACCAGTTTTTCGACCATAGGTGAGGTCATATTTTTGGTGAGCAACAATGTTTTTTCTTTGTTTACCTTTAATCCAGAGATTTTAGAGTATGCCTCCAAAGACTTCAAGAGTTCTAAAGAGGAGGTCTGGGGGTTCTCCATAATTACCAACAAATCATCTGCAAAAGCTTGTACCTTATAAACTTCTCCTTTGCTCTGTAAGCCTTGAATACCAGGGGTTTTCCTTATAACATGTAGGAGTACCTCCAGAGTTAATATAAACAAGAGAGGAGAGAGGGGGCATCCTTGCCTGGTACCTTTATATATATTGACTGTGTCTGTAAGGTGGCCATTGACTATAATCCTGGTATTTTGGGTGGAATAGATTTGTTCGATTGCTCGCAGCATTCTATGGCCACATTGTAGATAGTCTAACTGAGTTTTAAGTAGAGACCAGGATACATTATCAAAAGCTTTCTCAGCATCGATGAAAGCGAAAGCTACTTGCTTCTCAGAATGGGATTCGTAATATTCTAACACATTGAGGAAAGTTCTGATGTTGGATTGAAGATGCCTTTTCGGAAGAAAGCCAGACTGATCATGCGATATCAAAGGGGGTAGAATCGTCCGCCATCTATTAGCCAAAATGGTTGCAAAGATTTTATAATCCACATTTAGAAGGGCAATTGGCCTGTAGTTCTGTATCGAGTCTTTTGGTTTCCCTTCTTTGGGAATCAGTGTCGTATGTGATGATTTCCAGGAATCTGGTATGTCTTCGCCTTCTAAAATGGATGTAAAAAGATTTTTCATATTTCCAGAGACTATCTCCGAGAATTTTTTGTAAAATTGAGCCGGTATTGAGTCGGGCCCAGGAGCCCTGTTCATTTTTTGGTGATTGATAGCTTCTGTTATTTCCATCATTGTAATAGGAGCGTTCGTCTGGGCTCTCTGTTCTTCAGTAAGTTTTGGGAAATTGGCTTGTTCGAGATAATGAAAGATGGCATCTTGGTCGATCGTCTCTGGCTTAAATAAGTTCTGGTAGTATGCCTCTATAATTTTTTGAATTTGTAACTGCGCTGTCTGATTTTCCCCATTTTTATCTTTGAGCGATGATATGAGTTTTTGAGATTGTACCTTTTTTAACCTGTAGGCTAACCATCTGCCTGGTTTGTTTGCATTTTCCACAAAATTCAGTTTGGCCAACTTGATTTTGTGAGCTATATCAGCAGTCAAAATCAGATTTAGTTCATGCCTACAAGAAGCCAAGTCTTTGTCCAGCTGCTCATTGCGGGGATCGTGGGTTAGATCCGTTTCAAGCTTTTTCATCGTATTAAGAATTGATTCAAATTGCTTTTTCCTCTCTTTATTCTTTCTTGCCATATATTGAATGACAAAACCTCTAAAATAAGGCTTTGAGGCATCCCACACAGTTCTCAATGGTGTACCCTTGTTCAGGTTCATTTCAAAATATAGGTTCAAGTCTTTGGCTGCCTCTAAGATAAATTCTTTATCCGTCCACAGGGCTGAGTTGATTTTCCAGTGTCTGGGCTTACCCGAAGATTTCAGTGTCCATAAAATGGCATTGTGATCAGATATTGTTCGGGGCAAAGTTTCTATATCCCTTGTATTTAGCAGAAGATCGGATGTAGCCCAGCACATATCTATACGGGAGAAAGAGGCATATTGTCTTGAATGGAAGGTGAAACCATCTTTTAGTGGATTTTTCCTTCTCCAAATATCTTGAAGTTCTAAAATGTTGGACATGTCCAGAAATGATTTAGGCAGTGTGGAAGATGAAATCCTGGATTTTCCCCTTTTGGATGTTTTCCTATCTACAGATGGGGTATGTACAGCGTTGAAATCTCCCAATATTATTAACTGATGGTTTTCGTATTGCAACAGTTTCTTGGCCAATTTTTCGAAAAAGATTTGTCTTCCATGGTTATCATTGGGGGCGTATATACCAACAATAATTGTTTCTTTAGATTGGATATTTGCCTGGACAAGGATCCATCTGCCTGCTTCGTCTTTTTCCAGAAGGGTTGGGAAGAGCTCTGGTTTAATATATAGTGCCACCCCATTTTGCTTCTTTACTTTGTTTGATGTGGAAAATAAGTTCCCCAATTTATTTTGGATTAAATATTGTTCATGTTTTCTCAAAATGTGGGTTTCCTGTAAACAGATGATTGAACACTGTTGTTTTTGGAGGAGATTAAAGGTCTTCCGACGCTTCTGTGGGGTGTTCAATCCATTGATATTCCATGTTAGAATTTTCTGGGCCATCTTATTTTACTTCCAACGATATTTCTTTTTCCCTGATTTTGGCCTGAGATATTGTTTCGGCCTGGCACCTCCCACTGCGCCATGAGAATCTTGATCCTGCTTTGAGATCTCTTGTTTGGAGGTCTGATTTTCTCGGCTGTCATCTTTGGTGGTGGTTTGAGTATCGGTTGTATCCTCACCTTCGGAGGAAGACGGTGAAGAGGGGGAGGGAGAGTAGCCCAACTTCCGTGCGTTTTTATTTGCAAAATTTCTAGCTTTCTGGTGGGATTCAATTTTCTGTAATTTCCCTTCCCATTGGAAAGAGAGACCTTGAGGGTAGAGCCACTTGTATCTTATGTCATGCTTGAGCAAAAGTTTTTATTTTTTTACACCTGCGCAATGATGGGGTGGACATGGGATGGGACCATGCAAATTTTTTGACCCTTTCCACCAATCGCATGGCCAGGTTTTGACTGAGACTTCTGGATGTGCCAGAAGGCATAAAAAGCCCACTAACCCTAGCCCTAACCTTAACCCTAACCCTAACCCATATGCCAGTACACTGTCCTTCTTAGTGGGTCAGAGGCACCCAGAGGTGCAGCCCACTATCCCACCCTAACCTTAACCGTAACCCTAAGCCTAGCCCTTACCCTAACCCCAACCCTAACCCAGATCCGTACGCAAGTACACTTTCCTTCTTAGTGGGTCACAGGCACCCAGAGAGGTGCCTCCCATAGCCCACTATCCCCTACCCCTATCCCATTCCGTAACCTGTACGTCAGTACGCTAGTACGCTCCCCTTCTTAGTGAGTCAGAGGCACCCAGAGAGAGAGGTGTCTCTGCCACTTACCCCCCACCATAACATAATGTAATGTAATGTATGGTACGTGGCGGCTTCGCATTACGCTTCCCTTCCCTTCCCTTCTTAGTGGGTCAGACGTCAGAGGCACCCAGAGAGGTGCCTCCCAGAGCCCACTTACCCCAACCCCAACCCCAACCCAATCAACAAACGACAAATGGAAACGACAAATTTTTGAAAATTATCGCGACAAACAGAAACGACCCAAAACGGACCCGCCCCGACAAACGACAACTCGAAACGTCATTTTTTCTGGTCGTGCCCATCTCTAATTTGGAATGCCATATTAAAGATGCAGCAATGGTCCATTTGTGCATTTATCAAAAATATACCAGTAGTCAAAAATTGGTGGGATCAGAAAACTGAAAATATTGTTTAAACCTGAAACTTCCAGATTCAGATTGCTAAAATATTAAAGGATATTCAGATCTAAAATGATAAACACCTCACTCACAACTTGCCTGCTCTGATAATTGTTGCAAGGAAGTTTGTTTGGGTAATACATGTAGCAATCCCTGGGAGGATGCTAGAATCAAAGTGAAAGAATGTGAAAAGATCTACAAATATGAAGCCTTACAGGCTGAGTGATTATGGGGAAGGAGCACGAAAATTGCCCTGGTTGTAACTGGTATTTTAGGTGTTTGGGTTGCCTCCATTTTTAGAATTGCCTTGCAGAATGTTGATTTGCACTATTGCACCATAATATTATTACATAACTTCTGAAGTTCACCAGTGGCATCCTCTTTGCACTCTAAATGGGTGTGTGGACTGAAAGATCCTGGATGATGGTGAAAAGTGATAAGAAGCGAGATTTCTAGCCTTGAATACATAGCTGGCTCTCACTCCCTCACTTACTAGATCAGGGATTTCCAACCTGGGGATCGTGATCGCCAAGCGGATCATTTTCTGGGGGATTGCAGGTCACCTTATATGTGTTGTTGCCCATGTTCAATAATTTCTCTCTTGACCTTTTGAAGCAGGATATTAAAATTAGTATGCATGTGTGTTTACAAGAAACATTCTATAAGCTTTTTTAAAAAACTGGGGGAGGGCAAGGAGCAGCATCAGCATCTGATATGTTGACAATGTTGACAGTTTTACGCAAATAGGGTGGTGAATGTCACATGTTACTTGGTTATTATAAAAGGGGTTGTGATTCAGGAAAGGGTTGGGAACCACTGGGGCTAAAATGCAAATGTGTGATAATCCTAGGAGGCTGCTTTATAAATTTTTGAGAAGTTTTTATAAGTATTTACTAGTAAGATTTTTCCACATGTTGGCTGACATCTAGCACCAAGCTGCAACTGGAGTGGGCCCATTGAATTAGTGCAACTTATGCAGATGTCTAGATGTCCTGAGCACATTCGATCTCACCTATCTCAGAAAATAAGCAGGGTCAGGGAATAACAGGTACTGTAGGTGCCTGGACTAGGAACCAGCAAGCTACTTCAGTATTCCTGCTAAGAAAACTCTATAGACATGGGAAAACAAAAAGTGAGTAATGACTGTAATGAAGCAACAACAACAACAACATGCAGATTTTGATTCATCAATTTCCTACTGGCTCAAGGGGTCTTCTCTAGTTGTGACATACTGCTGGATTTCAGCCATTATTTACAGTGGTACCCTGACTTACGAGGCGCCCGACATACGAAAATCCTGAATTACGAGCACTCTTCAGTGCTCCCCCCGGCTGCTTACGAGCAAGATCAGGATTTCCCGTCCTGCGAGAAGCAGGTGGGGGGTGTCGGGATTTGAATTGCCTTCCAGTCACCTAGGCAAACGCTGCCTCGGTGACTGGAAGGAAATTCAAAAGTGGTGCGCCACTTGTCCTCCCTCCCCCACGGCAGATTGGGAGAAGAAGTGCATCACTTTTTAAATACCTTCTAGTCACGGAGGCAAGTGCTGGAAGGCATTTCAAATCACATGCACAGATTCTGCCAAGGGATTCCTCTCTCAGCCAGCACCAATCAGCTGCTTGGTGCTGGCTTCGGGTCAGCGTTCCCGGGGCCATCTTCACTGAAATGCAATGAGCCAATGCATTTCAGTGGAGATGGCCCTGGGAGTGCTGGCCCAAAGCCAGCCCCAAGCAGCTGATTGGTGCTGGCTGGGGGAGGACTCATGCGTGCAGCTTCTCCTGACCCCGCCCCCAGATGTTTAAAGCGGTTTCCATAGGAATGAATTGAAATCCATTCCCTCTGAAACAGATTATTTGAATTTCAATGCATTCCTTTGGGAAACTACTTCCTGATTTACGAGATAACTGACTTATGAGCATGGGCTCGGAATGGATTAATCTCGTAAGTCGGGGTACCACTGCATTTATTGACCTGAGTACTCCCAGAAACACATTGTCATATACGCAATAATACATCTTGTGGAAGACGTATCTCACCAATTCACCATTTGTAGATAAATTTATTTTGCTTGTATTTAAAAAATTAGGAGCACTTTATGGCTTACTCTCATAACATGTACTGTAATAAAGGAAGGGTTAATACTTAAAAAGAGAAAAAGACTATCCCTGATTATACCATCTTAGATGACAAAGTACATTTGAAAGTTTTATATTGCTTTTATATTAATATTCAATCAGCACAATTGAAGATAACTTTATAAAAAGGCCCCAGAGTCTGAAAGACAGAACCTACATTGTTCAATGATCATTCCATAAAACAAATATCCTTAAGGTAAAATGGTCTTCTCTCTCACTCAGTCTTTTTCCCTTCTTGCCCAAAGAGCTAAATTAGAAATTGCAGCCATTTGTAACAGTGCATGAACATGATCTTTCGGTTTTATAGTTATAATGTGTCTGGAATTTCTGACATTTTACTCTTATATTTTATTGTCCTTGGAGTGTATGTGGAAGCTCACTGGACAGATGGCTTTAAGAAAATAAAAAAAAAGAAAAGAAAAAATATGCAAATGTCAGACTGACCAATATAAGGGATGATGGGAGTTGTCATTCTTCAGTAAGGAGAGGGCTACAAGTTCTTGCCCCTGGGCTAAAGGCGTATTACAGCTGCCTTCCTATCCACCCACTTCATAGGAGAGCTAAAAGCCATTTAAGCTTCCTAGAAATGGCAAACAAGATGACAAATTGTTATTCTTTCTTTCTTTCTTTCTTTCGTTCTTTCTTTCTTTCTTTCTTTCTTTCTTTCTTTCTTTCTTTCTTTCTTTCTTTCTTTCTTTCTTTCTTTCTTTTGCATCTGTATATTTGCGGCCAATTTTCCCCAAAGGGAACTCTGGGTGGTTATGCTGCTTTAGGATGTATTTTAATGTTGTTGACATACGTAAGTATTGCAATACATTTTAACATAATGTAAACTATTTAGGTGGTCTCTTAAAACCACGTACTATACAAATCCATGATAGATAGATAGATAGATAGATAGATAGATAGATAGATAGATAGATAGATAGATAGATAGATAGATAGATAGATAGATAGATAGATAGATAGATAGTAGGGACGGGCACCAAACAAAAATGGCACACTGTTTTTGACATTTCATTAACTAACCAAGCCAAACAAAACAAAACAAAACAAAATGGGACATGCCATTTTGTTACTAATGAAACGAATTGGCACTTTTTACATTGAAATGAACTGATTCATTTCTCTATAATGCCCCCCCACGGGTCCTAGAGTGCCAAATTTGTTGGATACCTTCCTTGGACTCGCTCGTTTAAGCCCTCCAAATTTGGAGTGATTTGTGTTTGGAGAACTAAGTTATTAAATTTCAAAGTGGGTGCCCCTTGAAAAAACATTTCTAAGCACCATTTTCTGTGCTTGGAAATACTCTTCCCGGGGAGATGGCAGCATGAAAATTGCTGTGGACCTTCCTCGTGGTCTCCCTTTTAAGCACCATGAATTTGGAGAGGTTTGGGGTATGGAGGGCCAAGTTATTCAACTCCAAATTGGAGCAAAACAACAAATAAAGTAAACCGAATACAATCAACTTAACTAAAGAAAACAATAATTAACACCCCTGTGTACACCCCCACCCCCACCCCAACCTCGGTACTAGTCAATATATTATATTTTAAGTTACATTTCATAACATTATGTTTCAACATTCCTTTTCTAACCTTGGTTTCACGAGTTATTAAACTGAGTATTATATTTCCAGTTCTTCACAAATATCAATCTTGCCACAGTAACCATAACAATGATTAATTCCTCTCCACTTTCTTTTATTAATTGCAACAAAATATTAGAGATGGAAAAGGTGATCATTAACATGGTGTTTCTTGCATTCTTAGTTATGTGCAGTTTATGTACACCTATGCTGACATTCAAAATTGCCCCCAATTAACAATTCCTAGCCTCCTGCCACCTTACATGTTTGGTGTGAGACTCACCTGTAGCCTGACACTGCATCTACCAACCTCAGTCTGCAACCTTGCTATCCTTCTGAATCTCTGGTAGATGGAAAGAAGAGGGGTCTGTACTGCTTTTAGAAATAACACCTAATCATTGTCTTACAATGACAAAAATCTTTTTGGAAGATAGAGACATGGACCATATTGCCAGTAACAATCAGTCAATATAATGGAGCCTCAAAAATGAAATTAGTGTGCTGTGACACACAATTATTCATTATAGTGAACCAGTAAGAGAACTCAAACCAGAGTGGCTGCTACTGAAGTTCAGGATATAAACCTGTCCATCCCATAATGCTCACATGTTGACTGAATGTAACTTTATTTCTGCAATTAATTGTGATTTTTGCTGATGCTGTTGTTGCCATCCCTGTTTCCTCAGACTATCAAATGAAGTTCTTCTGCACAAGGGCTATCAGAAGAGAAGTGCATTTTCCTGGAACCACCACTTGGGGTTCTCCTTTTTTTTTTTTTTTTTTTTGCATCAGTTAGGAGGCGCCCTTTTAAACGAATCAAATGAAGGTGGGGAGCCGAAAAGCCGCTTCTTATCTTATTTCCCATTTTTCAGTGCTACCTTGGTCCTTTTTAAAAATATTCTTTGTTGTTGTTGTTGTTCAGTCGTTCAGTCGTGTCCGACTCTTCGTAACCCCATGGACCAGAGCTCGCCAGGCCTTCCTATCTTCCACTGCCTCCCAGAGTTTTGTCAAGTTCATATTGGTTGCATCGATGACACTGTCCAACCATCTCATTCTCTGCCATCCTCTTTTCCTTTTGCCTTCAATCTTTCCCAACATCAGGGACTTTTCCAAGGAGTATTCTTATGTTTGGGTTCATCAATAAAGCTGCATGCATCCATCAATCTGGCACTCCAGCTGGCATTTTGAATGGAGTCAGCCTGCTTAAATGGAAGGAATAGGGATCTTCCTTGTTTAATGTATTAAAAAATGTTGAGACCCAGAGAGAGTGAGGGAGAGAACAAATGAGAGAGGGGGGGGGAGAGAGAGAGAGAAGGAAGGAGAGAGGAGTGTGATGTGTCTGTGTGTGAGAGAGAGAATGTGAGTGTCTTTTTGTGTGACAGAGAGAGGGGGAGCGTATGAGAGAGTGAACGAGAGGGAGAGAGGAATTGAGGAAACAAGAGGGGGGAAGAAAAAGATTTTTTTCTCTGATCTTGCCTCCTTTCCCAAACTGTCCTCCCTTCTTACTGCTACTGCTGTGGTGGTGGTGGCGGTGGCAGCGGAGGCAGTGAACTTTCTCTCTGTGTTCTCAAAGCCGTAAAAAAAACAGCTTCTGGCCGTGTGGCCATATCGAACAAGAAGACTTCTGCCGCTGACATGGGAACAATGGAAGTGCTCCTTCGATCACGTGGTCACGGCAGGGGCAAAGGCACATTTTTTAAAAAGCGGCTCTTCCAGGGCATGGGATAGCACCCTCAGTTTAAGTGATAAACTTCCCTGGCCCAAGTGAATTGAAGTTTGGGAGAATGCAACATAGGTGGTCACTTCACGTCCTTCCTCGAGCCGAGGTGAACTTGCCTCCGTGTTGAAATTGGGTTTCAACACGGATCGAGAAGTAGATTGAAAAGATTCCCAAGCTCCAGGACGGGAATCTCTCACCCCACTTGGAGCACAGTTCAGGGGGCGTGGTCGGGTGAAATCGGATTGACCCCACAAGGACGTGAGGTTCTGTTCCTTTGAACTCGGATTGACCCCACAAGGACGTGAGGTTATGTTCCTTCGAACCGGTCTCCAGTGGGGCCACAAACTGCAGCGAGAGGGACATGAATTATCAGCCATATTGTTTCTAAGCCTTCTACCTTTATAGGAGAGTAATGCCAAAAAAAAACCTTCCTCTCCAGAGATCATCGGTTAAATCTACAATCCCACTTAGGCAGTCCTGACAGTACTAAAGACCAGCTACATTCCTTGTAGCAAGCAAAGCTTGCAAGAAGGCTATTCAACTGCTGACCATTTCCAGAAATGAACAAATTTTAAGCATATTGGATTGGAAAGGGAATGTAATATATTTCTCATTTGAACTGCACAGGTCTGGACAGCATGGTTTCAGTTATACATAGATTTTCCTCCAATAAACAAATAAATATATAAATAAATATATAAATAAATACTTTACCCCTGGCCACCCTGGCCATATAGAATAGAACCCTGATAGAGAGAACAATGTCTCTATCTCTCTTTCTCTCTCTCTCTCTCTCCCCCCTCCCTCTCTCTCTCACACACACATGCGCACGCACACACACACACACACAGAGTCTGTCTCCTCCCTCTCTCTCTCTCTCTCTCTCTCTGTGTGTCTCTCTGTCTCTGTCTCTGTCTCTCTGTGCATAGTTACAATTTGGGGGACATAGAAGTTATACATGGATTTGACTGACATGGTGTAGGGGTGGGGTGCACGTCTGAATCCCTAATCCCAGTGTTGCTGAAGGGAGACAAGTACATTGAATACATGATTATATTTAAGGCAACCTGATCTTAAGGTGATTGAAAGAGTTTTGGTTCAAGCGAGTCTCAGCCACACTAATATACCATTAAACTGCATGTGGCCTAAAATAAATTATGTTTAACTTTCCACATAGATGTCAATGGAACCCAACTTTATTGGCATAGCAGGGATCCAGCCCATGGATTTATTGTATTTTTTGGAGAATTTCAGAAGAGGGAAAATATATATTGTATATCTTCGTGAAAAAAAATATTTGATGCAGAAAATCTTGCTGAAGGTCAGAAGTGACAAACCAGCCATATAACATGATATGTTAGCCAGTCAGTTTGTGGCAAGAAAATAGACTGTGGTCTGTTGCAGGTTTAGAACTATTTTTCCTAAAATGATCTCATTAATCAGTCCAGTCGAAAAGGATATTGTTCAACATGTGTAATGTAATATCTCATATTGACGATATTTTTTAAAATTAACAATTCAGTATCATAAGGAATGTGAAAGTGCCTAGAAAGTCAAAAGTGGGGGGAGGAAGAACAGAATGGAGAAATAATAGGCAAATCCAGTAAATCAGGATTCACAGAAGTTCTTCAAATATGCTCCAGTAGTTTCGTGTGCAACATTCAAGCCACAGAATTGTGCAATAGGAAAATCAGATGTCATTGCCTCATAGCTACTCTCTCAATTGCTTCTGAAGGATAGGATTCAGCAGCATAACTTACACCACACCCTGCAGATAGAGGTGTCGGTACAAAGGCGAAACACAAGAAAAGGGGAATTGTGTGAGAACTCACCATCTCAGTCAAGCTCTCAGCCTCCATAAAACAACATGGTTTCCTCAGGCATTTTGAGGAGCAGTGGGGGACCTTCATTATTATTCCCACCTTGTGCCTCACAACTCTGACTAGAAAGTAAAAGCAGCTGCTTAAGGTGATCCTTATCTTACTTTCAAGTCTTGAAGCCCTTAGCGGCAAAGCCTCAAAAACTACAGATTACCACAAAGGTGCCTTTAGAGTTTCTGGTTGCCCTCACTGTTGTCCAAAATGCATAGCTCTGCTCCAGCCAGCTCTTTTTCTTTCTGAGGCACTAAGCAAAGAGAGAAAAAGAAGCAGGAAAATCTGAACATCGAGTACAATAAAAGAACCTCAAGAGTTGGTGGTGAGCACTCTAACAATGAAGGCACTCAAGAAAAGGTTCAGCAGATACCCTTTCACTTGGATCATCATACCGAGCAGGGCGTTGAGCTACATGGCCTTTTGGCCTCCCACGTGAAATGACGAGGAGAGACAAGGTTATGGGATTAAAGCTGGGCCACACTTTATTTACTATACCATGAAGCAATGTGCAACTCAAGGAGGGGCCTGGCATCAAGCAAAGTGTGGATTGGAAACTCCGGACCCCTCCAACCGGGCAGCATAGGGCAAGTAAATACCCCCAGGTGGTGCAGTCAGCGGACAGCATCCACCGGGCTGGTAGATGTGCGTACCACTCCCCGGGTCCTAGGGTATCGCAATGTGGGTTTCTCCAAAGCCAGGGAGGCATCCCCTCACATCCTCCACAACCCTGTGACCTCACGATCCGCAGTGTCGTGGGTGTTGGATACGGGGGAACAGATGTTGATTTACATTCTCACTGGCTGCCATACTTACGCTTCTGCTGCCAGTGTGACCAAACAAATGGAACTTCACTAAGGCAAAGTGCCAGTATGGGACAGGCGAAAAATCCCCACGCCCTTCGGCCAATTTAGGGAACGGGTCAAAAATTCCTATCCGGCCCCTGTAGGTGACCAGTTAAACTCATACTAGCACTTCAAGGGGGGCAGGGGGGAACGCCAACTGAAAACTGCTGCAGGGGGAGGGAGGAGCCGCCCTTTATAGGGCGCTCCTTCCCCTCCCTCCAGGACTTGATCACACATCCTCTCTCATGCACCTTCGCAAGAGAAGGCAAAGCGGCCCCGCACGCTGGCGGCGGAGCCGACAATAGGACAGTTCTAACTCCATTATCCTATGAATCTACAACACAATTATAGCTTTTAGTTCCTTGTATGTGACACATGTTGACGTGAAAGGCTTGAGAACACCATTACCAGATGTTTCAAAATGTCCTGGCCATCCACATGACAAAATAAGTATTTATGGTTACCCGTCTTCAGACAGAGGTATGACATGAAGAGTCTGCACTGAACAAACAAACATTCTCCAACTGATCTGGGCAAAAAGGAACGGAGGCCCCTTTCTGTTTCTGATCAGTCCTCTTGTTAAAGGTCAGGACTGACAAACCATTTGTATAACTAAATGATGTGTGGCCAGTTAATTCCTTATTAGGAAACAGTCTGTTAGTCATGTATAGCTGGACTTTGCCTCAGAATAATCTCATTAATTTCGCTGGCAGTCCTGTCGAGCAAGACATTGTTTGACATGCACAACACCGCAATGCATGAGATGACTTCAATTTATTATTATTATTATTATTTTTAACAGTGCTATAATGAATATGAAGGTGTATAAATAGTTTTTTAAAAGAAAGAGCAATAGAAATGTAAGAAAATAAAAGGAAGGAAGGATTCAGGGAAATCGGTTTATATCATTTAGTGTGAAATGTTTTATTTTTTATTATTTAAAATATATTAACCTACCTTTTCCCTTTAAAAATGCACCCAGGGTAGCTTACATCAATAAAAACACAATATTGAAAGTCTTTTTTTAAAAAGTAAATCATCCAAATATTAAAAGGAATCAATAACATTTCAGTATTTTAAAAATATTAGGTAAAAGCATTACTATAAACAGATTTAAAAGTAAATAGTAATAATAATAAATAAATAAATAAATAAATAAATAAATAAATAAATAAATAAATATATCCACCCTGTTTATTATCTCCTAGCCAGCCAGTCACTGAGGGAAAGCCTACCTGAAGAGATAAGACTCTGTCTGCTTGTGGAAGGACAGCAAAGATGGGGCTAGCCTGGCCTCTTGTGAGAAAGAATTCCCGACCGAGTCCAGGGGCAGGAGCAGAGGAGACCCTACAGCAGTGGTGGCAAAGCTTCGGCACTCCAGATGTTTTGGTCAACTCCCACAGCCCTTTGCCATTGGCAATACAGACTTAGATTCTGGGGACTGTATTCCAAAACATCTGGAGTGCCGAAGGTTCACCACCACTGCCCTACAGGATTCCATCATAGTGAATAGGCATGGGCATGACCAGAAAAAATGACGTTTCGAGTTTTTGTTTGTTTGAACGGGTCCATTTCGGGTAGTTTTGTTTGTCGTGAAATTTTTTGAAAAATTGTCGTTTCCGTGTGTCGTTTGTCATTTCCACCGCGAGTTACCGCGATTTGACTTCCCAGAGCATAGGGGCGTCCTGCAATCAGGGCCGGGGCGAGGGGTGTTTGCGCCCTAAGCGGCGGGCGGGGTGGGGGGCGGGGGGGGTGGGGGGCGGTGCGGGCGGGCGGCGGGGGGGGGGGGCGAGGGGCGGGCTGCAGCCCCTGGCAGGCGCGTGGAAACGCGCGGCGCCGCCCCCCGGGGGGGTGCGGGCGGATGGGTGAGTGGGCAGTTAGGATATCACTTAGGATAGAGGTTCTGTTCTTGCCTTGCACCCCAAATGTGTGTGTGTGCAAGCAGATTGAAGTTGGGAAAAATAGAAAATAAATGGTAGTATATAATATATATTTAAAATAAATCCACACCTCTCACTCCCAGTCGAACCTCCCCTTTATCCAATATCAGAAAAAATCCTCAAACTGCCAGAGAAGAAATAAAGAATAAACTGCTATTCCCTTCAGCAGACAAAGCTGCAGGGAATCAAAGAAATTATTTTCTAAATTCAGTTCCCTCCCTGCCTGCCTAACTTAAATCCTAAAGCCTCCAGCCTCCCTCCTCAATATCGATTGGATCACACCTGCACCAGCAGCCAGCCCTCCTCCCTCAACCACATCCATACACTGACCCGACTGCAATTTCTGGAAGGTGCCTCAGCTTTTTATGCCCTCTGAGACATCCAGAAGTGTCAGTCAAAACCTGGTGATGCCATTGGTGGAGTGGTTCAAAAAATTTGCATGGTCCCATCCCATGCCCAGCCCAAATGGGCAGGTCTAAATAAAATAAAATAAAATAAATAAAATAAAATAAAATCAATACGACGTTTTATTGCTATTGAAAAACCCCCTGCTGCTCCTATAAATATTCAGGCATTTAAAATAAATAAATTTCATATGTTTCTGTGGTGATTTGGTGTGTTTTTTGACTACAATTTCAAAAGAAAATTGTGGTCGCCATTTTGGATCCCCCCCCCACCGCATGGCATGCAGCGAGAGACAGACGAGGATGACCCTCCCCCAGCCTGGTGCAAGCAGCCCAGGACAAGAGAAGAGGGGGGGAGCCGGGGACCCCCCAGAAACCACCCCTCTGGTAGGTGGCAAAGCCTCAGGCAGGCATTTTTTCCCCTGCTTTTTTGACCGGGAGTCGGGTTTTTTAAAAAAAACTTTAAAAAACTTTTTCTGTGCTTCGCATTGCGATGTCACAAACGGAAACGAAAAACCCGACCAAATTTTTCTTTTTTCGGTTCGAGTTCGAATTCTGATGGCTTAATTATCGTTACCGTTTCCGTTATGTAACGGAAATGATAACCGAAAATGGAAATGACAATTTCGCCGAGTCGTGCCCATGTCTAATAGTGAATGGACACTGTTTGTTGCACCTTGGAATTGTCCTGACAGTGCTTCTCTGAAATCTTGCCTGGTTTACTACATCACAACACACACACTATTTGACTTATCATACTGCCTTCTGAGAAGTGTGATCCACAGGGGTAGTTATAACTAGCAGGTGTTTAGACATTTACTTATTTATTTTGTTTAGTATTTTTACTCCACCTTTCTCCTTGGAAATGTAGATTCAGTGACTGCTCCTGCAAAAATCCAATGCATCAAAAATAAGACAAGGAAGAAAATTGTTTTGTTTTGTTTTGTTTTAAGTGGAAAATAGAAACATTTTTTTAAAAAATTTGCTTTCTGAAAGGGTTGAGATTTTATCCAGCTAGAGAAATATTTGTTAAATATGACATTATTATTTAATCAGGAAAACAACTTGCTTTTATCTGTTTATTTTCACATCAACAGTGTTATTAGGCACAGTAAAAGAAAAGTTGATCACTAAGGGAAAGACACCGATTGCTAATTAATTTAAGGCTTACTGTCTTGCTCCTGTAGCAGTCAGAAGGGTTACATTACTATTTCCATTGTACTGTGATATATTAGAAGTGCATCTTACATATAACTGCTTTCAGTAGGAATTAGACAGAGAGACTTGAACACGTAACTGTTCTTTTTCCAGAAGGGGCACTGGAAAACATTATTTGTTTGTTTTGCTCATCTTCCTCTTCCCATAGGCTGGCAGCCTCCTCTGTCAGGACCTCATCATCTGATAGTGTCACTAAACCCTCAGCGTCCGGTTTCCTTAGTGACCGAGGTACTCTTCCTACATAATTGGCTGGGACTGAAATTCAGAAGGAAAACAGATAATTTGCCTTGAGGCCTAGGACGACATGACAACATGCTCTCCCTAGCAAATAAAATGGTAAGTTGCAACCACCAAGTTTGAATTGATTAAATTATGTGGCTATATTTTACTTAAGGTGTACGGGCAGAGCAGATGGCGGCCTCGCGTATTCATCCCTAGATTAGATGGATAAAGTCTAGGCCTTATGGTAGCTTGCACCTGTTCTGGTGTTTATTCACCAGCCAGCAGTTAGAGATGATGGGGTTTGGGCTGTTACAGGTTTGTTTGATTAAACTATATTTTAAATTGTCTTACATTTGACACTGATATCAGAAGGAATTTTGTCCATGGGCTATTGTTGATACAGCCATCAAAAAAAAAGTAAGCACAGTCTAGTAAACACTGTTTGATCAGTTAAAATCCACCCACCCGTGTTGTAAATAAAAGTGGCAACTGCTAATAGGCAGAAGAAGCAGTTGGCTTATATAAAACTGGCAGTAATGTGCAAGGTGAATATCAACAAGTTATATATTGGGCTTCTTGTCCAGACAACCTCAATATTGCATGCTGTAATGTAAATTGAAATTATGTATGTTTGCCTTCTTCATTTGGGATGGTCATTTTTAAAACAATCTCAAAATGGGTAAAACAGAATATGAAATTATCAAAAGAAATGTAACTCTAGCGTTTTCTTGTGTTCTGCAAATGATGCAGATTTCACATATTAGTTATGGACTTAATGGTGTGGCTTTTTCTTTCTCTAGGATGACATATGCATAGAAATGTTTTATGTATTGCTTTTTTTATATACTACATTTTCTACTGCCATCTTCAGAAGGACCTTGGGTATATTGGCAACAGGTGGATTCGTCTGCACTTTGGGCAGCTCTAAGGGAAATTTTGATTTTCGGGCATATATAGCACCTGATACTTTCCTTTTAAAAAGGGAGAGAGAGAGAAAGAGAGTGGAGGGGGTGGGCCATTCATAAGGTGATGCCTTCCCCAATAATTTCTGTATTTTTCACTCATGCAGCTATCCTTTGAGAATCCGGTTGCTTATAATCATTGCTCGGCAGAAATGGTGCAAAACTGTATATCTTTCTTGTGTTCAATTAACTCTCAACATAGCAGGCGGTAATTGCTCATAATTTCTAATTATATTTTTGAGTGATTTGTTTGTTGCTATTGTTAATTAGCCTGCAGTTCTCAAGGATCTCAATCTAGTCAGTATGTCCATTTAATTATAGGTTAAAACCCCATTCTAAAATAATCAGTGTTGATTATCATAACCATTGCTGGGGGGAATTCTGAGAATAATCATCTGTTGTCAGCTTCTCCTCAAATGACAAACAGGGCACGACTGTATAGTGGGTCCCATAGTTTTTCATTGCTTAAAAGGAGGCAATTTTCTATTGTGACTCCATTCAAAATTATCAATGCTTTATCTATCAATTTGTTACTGCATATACATTATCCGTGCTCCAAGTGTACTTGTTCCTTGCCCTGGTTAATCCTCTCAATAACTCCATAAATAGATTACCATCATGGGTACTTTACCCAGTGAGAGTGGTGGCAGGGCAAAGACTTCACCCCTTGTGGCCTGTGGGGGGGAAACCCCAAAATTTATTTTCTGAAACAGGGTTACCACAGCAAACCAGCAGTTCTTGGTTAGTTTACATGGTATTTTCGGTTCATTTTGTACAATTTGGGTTGGCTTAATATGGGCATCAGGAAAATTGGATCTTTAAGTTGAGAACTTTGCTTGGGGATCTGGGAGTTGGTCATGGCTACTGGACTTCTTTTTTGAGATAGAAACGTTTTGCTGTCATTTCGGACAGCTTCATTTGGTTTTGAATACAGCTAGTGCAAGGACCTTCTTATAGTCAGCTTGACCCCTTGTCCCCTTGTTTTGATTGGCTCATAAGATGAACAAAGCCTGAATAGGCTCGTTTAGGGAGACTTTAGTGTCCATGGCCTTATGGTAAAAAATGGCCCAAGGTGCTGAAACCCATCAAGAATGGGTCGTCAGCTGTGGGCCGGTGGTGAAGGCTCCTTTTATTTGCCTGGGGTTACTGTGGAAGTACAGCCGATAAGTAGCAGCTAGACTATGCCGGAGCCCCCCCCCTCTGTTTGAGGGAGGGGTTTTCAATGCAACATTTAATGGCTTCTTACTCCTCTCTCAACCACCTTTTCTTCTTTGTTCTAATAGTGTACTCCTCATCTTTTAAAGAGTGGCCTTTTTCCTTCAAATGGGGGTGTACTGCTGATTCTGGTCCTGAGTGTTACCTCTCCCATGTTGGGCCATTCTTTGTTTAATGGCTGTTTAGTTTTCCAATGTAGAGGTCTGAACACTCTTCACTGCATTGGAACTGCATATACTTATTGCTCCTTTTTATGGTTTTGGGATCGGATCCTTTGGGTGGACAAGTCTCTGCCTTAGTGTGTTCATGGGTTTGAAATAAACGGGATTGGTGTTTTGCCAAAAATCCTTTTAAGCTTCTCCGGGACCTCCCGCCATGTAGGGAATGACCAGGTTCTTCCGTCGGGTCTGGGGTCTCAGCTGATCCCTTGTTCTTCTGGGATGGCCCACTGCTTTGTTAAAGGGCCCACCTTGGATATCCCGGGCCCTTCTTAAGTGCTGTCTTCAGGTGCCTGTCTTCCTTCTTCTTGGCTTCGAGGAGGTGGGGATGCTTCTGCTCTGTGGCTTAGGGCCCTGATGACCCTAGTTTGTGTTGTAATGGTGGTGGGAGTCAAACAGTAAGTATTGATCTGTGTGGGGGGGTTTCCTGTAAACTGCTACTCCTAGGCCACGGTAGGTTGATGATGACTGCACAATCAGGAAAGCCAGCCTTTTTGTCTTGGGTGTCTTCCCTAGTGAATTTTAATTTAGGTTTCCCTGGTTGATGTGGTCTGTAAAGGCCTGTACTTCCTGCGTCTTTATTTTAACCAGGTATCATTACTTACCTGAACCAATGGGTGGTGTTTGCCCCTGTGAAGGTGTTTGAGTGCCTTCTTCTCCATTTCTTCCATGTTAGGTTTGCTACAATTGGTAACACTGGGGAACCCATGGCACAGCCATGCTTCTGTCTGTAGAAGTCCCCCCGTACATGAAATATGTGGTGTTCAGACACAGGTCCAGGAGCAGGCCTATCTGGTCGGTTGAGGCGGCTTCTGGAGGTGGGGTGCTGTCTTCTCTTAATTTTCTCTTTACCATTATTAGCACATCAGTGGTGGGTTATGTGGTAAAGAGTTACATTGGAGAAACTAAACACCCATTAAACAGAAGAAGGCCAAATAGGGAGGTAAAGTCAGGCCGAATCAGCAGTACCCCTCCATTTAAGGAAAAAAGGCCACTTTTCAAAGATGAGGATGTACACATATTAGACAAAGAAGAGGAGGTGGTTTGAAGAGGGTAAGGGAAGCCATTCATGTTAGCATTGAAAAATCCCTCCCTCAACAGAGGTGGGGGCTCCGGCTAGTCTAGCTGCTACTTATCAGGCTTTTACTTTCCACAGTACCCAGGCAAATGAAAAGGGGCCTCACCACCAGGTCACAGCTAACGACCCATTCTTGATGGGTTTCAGCACCTTGGCCTTGTTTTCCTTAAGGCCATGGACACTAATGTCTCCCTAACGAGCCTATTTTAGGCTTTGTTATCTTATGAGCCAATCAGACAAGGGGACAAGAGGTCAAGCTGACTATAAGAAGGTCTCTTGCACTAGCTGTATTCGACCGATGAAACTGTTTATTGAACAGCGAAAAGTTTCTATCTCTCAAAAAAGAAGTCCAGTAGCCATGACTCAACTCCCAGATAAACGCACCCCGGATGCTGAGAATCTTCAAAAGACGTATTGCTTGGGGAAAAATAACTAATGGAAGTGGAAAATAAATGAAAGATAGAAAACCAGACAAGGTCTGTTTAGGTTCAGGATCTATACGTTCCCTGAGGTTAAGGGGGCAACATCTGAAAGCAGTGGAGGGAGGGGCACTTAATGATGCCACAAGATTGACCTTGCTGATGTTACAAGAGCAGGTCCCTTTGTGTAATAATTACCCAAATAATTTGTGTGCATGAATCAAAATGGCAGCAGCACTGGAAGATTTAGTTCAATGTGGTGCCAGCTCTATAGCTTTGACTTGCTCTAAATGACATCTGGCCAAGTGTTTTATTGGGAATAGGTCTTTGTCATTAAACAAGAACAAAATGGAGCACAAAAGAGGGTACTTACTTACTTACTTACTTACTTACTTTATTACTTACTTACTTACTTATGGATTGATATACTTCCAAGCTTAATACAAAAAACAACTTTAAAGGGGTTGTAAAAAAAAAAAGTTAAACAACAAATAAAAATAACATTTAAATATATTAAGTAGACATAAAATCAATAAAGTAAACAATTCATAATGTCGGGTAGTCTTTCATGTAATGTGTGCTCCTTTGGTGACTGCTAACACTGAACTGCTAAAAGATTAATAATTAGTGTTAAGAAAAAGGGGGACACAAAGCATTCATTTTTTTCCCTGTTCCACCTTTTAGATAACCTCCAGGTGTCCTTTTGTATGTCAAATTGCCTCAGAAATGCTTCATTCCATAGCATTGTGAGATTGCTGCCAGAAACAAGACAGAAAATGGGGAGCGAACGTGGGAATTTTGAATTGTAGAAGGGCCGAAAACTGTTGGGAGGAAGTATTTTTTGTTCCTTGTGGTTGACTTTCTTTTGTGCCCTTCAACTTGGATTGCTTTCGCAGTCTGCCTGCGTTTATGTTTCCTCTAGGTTGCTTTCCGTTTTTGGGTTTTTTCCCACCTACATTTTTGGAGAACCTCCACCCCACCCCCTCTTTTCTTTGGATGATTTCTGTTGCTGCTAGTAGCCTATCTCAGTGGAGTAGCTAGGTTTGGAGCACCCGGGACAAAATCAGTTTTTGATCCTTTAGTTTGGGGGAAAGAGGGCGAGGGAAGCAATTAGATGTTTTTTTTCCAAGTAGCCCCCCGTAGCATGCTTTCCTTCCCCCCTTTCCTGGGCTAAATTTAAATTTTCCAAGCCTTAGTAGAGGGTGGGGGAAGGAGGAGGGGGAGCAATCAGCGGGGTGCTATTGGAAAGAAAACATCTTCCTGCTTCCCTCTCCTCCTTTCCCCTGACTAAGTATTGCCAAGCCTTACCAGGGTGAAAGGGAGGACTGCTGGTGGGATGGTGCATGGCTTCCTCCTTCTGCTCCCCCACGGGCCCCCCCAGATTGTGCCGCCCTGGGTAAATGCACTCTTCTGCCTCTCCCTGTTCCCCCAGGCCACCTGTGGCGCAGCCCGGGGTTTTTTTTTTTTCCTTAAATTATGTCCCCCCTTTCTTTGGGAATCTTTCTACCCCTTTTCTTCATAAAAAAAGGGGGGGGGAATGAGAAAAATATTATAGTACTTTAGCGGGGGAGTGGGTTCTTGGGTTTTTGGAGGGGCTATGTGTATTTTTTTTTTTTTCTTGTTTTTGTGGATGTGAAAGGTTGGTTTTTTTTAAACCCTTTTTTGGTTAATTTGTGGTAAACATTTCTCTTAAAAAATTTTTTCTGGGGGGGGTTGGAGGTTTGGTTTTTTGTTGGGGGGTGGGGGGGGGGGGGGGGGGGGGGGAAAGGCCCGTGATGGAGCATTTGCTAATGGGCTGTGTTAATTTTGGGTGGTGGTTATTTGGGCCCCAAAGTTACGAATTTTTTTTTGGTGTTGCACTGTTGTTTGGGGGGGAAAGACTTTTTGTGTGTGGGAAAACCCAGCTCTCCCGGAATCCTCCCCCTTGTCTTCCTCCCCTCCCCCCCCATGTGCCGGCCCAGTGGACCTGTTTTCTTTGGTGGGGGTGTAATTTTTCACACTTTTGTTCTGGATTGATTTAAGCAAACCCCCTGCATAGGTCTGAGACTAATTTTTTTTCTTATATATTGTTTCTGCTTTTGGACTAGTTTGATTCCCCTTCCTTGCCTAGGTTTTTTTTTTTTTTTTTTTTTTTGGGCTCTATAGAAAATAGAATGGGGGATAACAAAAAAAATTATATCATGGGGGTTTTTTCCTTCATAAAAAAAAAAGGGATTGCCCAAAAATATGAAAAGGAAGAAGGAAAGCTTGAAAGAAATGAAAAAAAAATAAAAAATTTCATCAAAAAACCCTAGTTCATGTATCATCGTTATTTCCAGCCTTTTCTGTCGTGTTCCCGGTGTTGAGCCGATGTGCGGTATTCTCATATAAAACCTTTGGTGTGAGTTTTAAACAGCCCCAGCACCGTAGGAAGTGGAGGGAGCCCACCCCTTTAAAGGGGATCTACATAATTAAATCAAACTTGTTCTCCCCCATACCCTTGTTTTTGTCATTCACCCTTTGAGCTGGAAGACAACAGAATTCCCAGGTTCAGTTACCCCCCTGTAACTAAAAATTAGTTAGGGTTTAAAAAAAGGGGTGAAAAGCAAGAAAAACCCCAAAAACCAAGGCTCGTTCCCGTTGGATAAGACATTTAAGTTGAAAAAAAAATGCTTCCATTTCCAATCCCAAACATGGCCCCCTAAAAAACCCTTTTTTGATGAGTCACTTTCGGTAATTTTCGTGTTATACTTGTTTTTAAAATTTAGAAATGTTCCTAAAATATTTATTAGAGCAACCTTCAAAGATAAAGTCTTTGTTCAGTCGGCCCCAAACCCCCAAAACATGCATAGATGCAGGTACATCGAATGATACCGAATCATTTGAGATGTTGGCTCTAAAAAATTTTGTTTGTGTTGGAGGAAAACCAATTAATGGACGTTGTTGAAAAAGAGTTTTTAAAACTATTCCCTTTTTCAAATAAGGGTCCCCATTTTTAAAGTCTAGAGGCCCTGGTGCTATTAGAACTCCGATAGCTTGTAACTTATAAACAAAGAATCAAAAAGGAAATTTTTTGTTGTTTTTATTTTTTATGAGTTTTTTTTCCCCTTGCTTTGTTTCTTTTTTCCCCCCGATAATATCCACACTTCCCCCCTACTTACCTCCCCTCTGACCACCCAGCAAAGCGTTCTTTCATTTTGTTTTCGATTAGCCCCTAATCCATTAATTAATCAACAAGGAAAAAAAAAAAATTAAAGTTCTTGGTTTAAAAAATTTTATTGTTTTTTTGTACCTCATGAAAAGAAACACTCGGTCTGTATCTAGGGGTGTTCCACATTTGGGGGTGTTTGGAGCTTAACCAAAATACCCTGTTTCTCACCCCACATCTCCGATGTTTGGCTTCTATTTTTTTTCTTAGGGGAAAAAAACGATCTATCCTTTTCTTTGCTTATTTTTTTTCCAGATGGTGACTCTTTGGACCCTTTTTTTAAAAATGCATATTGTTTCGCCCCGGATTGTTTTTTGTGTGCTTTGAAATATGCTGGTTTTCCATATTGTTTTATACTTTTTTTAATGTTGCAAAATTTCCAGAATATTTTTTTTTTTTCCAATACTTGCTGTTGTTACTGCCATCAAATCACCTCTAACTTGGGGCTTTATCAATGGAAATCTCAAAATGCCTTTTCTAAATAGTTTGCTCAGCAATTGAAATTCGGGGGTATGGCCATAAAACAAAAAAAAATTTTTTCTGTTTAAAAAACCCCCCATATCACAGTTTTTTACAGTATGCGGCAACTTGCCCCCCCCCCAAAAAGCTGGGTACTCTTTCCGACTGGGAAAGGGAGGGAAGGGTGAAAACCCAAAAGCCATCTTTATTTAATCTTCCTCTTCCCTGTTGGCCCCTTTCGCGTATTTTTCTTTTTCCAGAGAATTTTCCCTTCTATGTTGTGCCCAAAATAGGAAAACCCTCGTTTATCATTTTGATCTGTTAGGCGTTTGCTTATCTTTTGCAGTCTGGGGTATCAAAGAGTTAAGAACAAAAGAAGAGCCAGGGGATCGGCCAACGGCCATCTGTCCGCTTCCTGTATCTCCAGTGGCCCCCCCAGTGTGGGGGGAGTGCAGACAAGATGTATTGCCCTAAAAACACTCCCCTGATCTCCCCTTTTTGAAGTACCCGGTTTTGGGCCTGGGATTAAAATCTCCTCAGGTTTGTAACCTGTAGGGGTTTTTCCTCCGGGAATCTTCCAACCCCTTTTAGGCATCCAGGCCGATGCCAACCACCCTTTTGTGGGGGGGAGTTCTATGACTAACAAAATTGGGTAAAAATTTTTTCCTTTTGTCTGTTTTACCCCCCCACCCCAAAATTTGAGTGGTGCCCCCTAGTTCTGGTTTTTTTGTGAGGGGAAAAGGCTTCCCTCTATCCTTTTTATCTCCCCTGCTTAATTTGTACATCTCAATAAATATACCCCTCAGGACCTTTTTTCCAGACAAAAGGGGCCCCAAAATGTTTTGCCTTTTCATAAGGGGGGTGCCCAGCCCGAATCTTTTTTATCACTTTTCGCACCTTTTCCAGTTCCGCTAGTCTTTCTTGAGATGCAGGCCAAAAATTTTACACAATCTCACGTGGGGCCTTACTTTTTTTTTTAAGGGGCATTAATTTTGGGCTGTTTTATTTAACCCCCTTTTTTGTAACCCCTACATGTAACGGCCTTCTTCCACTCCCTTTAAATTGGGTGACAGTTCAGGAGCTATCTTCTATCCCCATTTCCAAAAAATTAATTTTTTCCCTATCTGTTTGGTGGATGAAAAAACAAAGATATACAAAATCTCAACATTTCGTTTTCTATTGTCAACAATAATGTTGTGTGAATTCTTCTGTTTTTTATTTATTTTATTTTTTATTTATTGCTTGTATGCCCCCACTACCAAGGGCCCCTTGGGCGGCTCAAATCAAAATGGAAATTAAAAACAAAAAAATACAAAAAAATTAAATAAAAAAAACTTTAATGCAAAAATCGTTCTTAAAAAAAAAAATTGCCATCAGGCCCCAATTTAGTTAAAAAATTTTGGGAAACAGGCGGTTTTTTTTCCCCTGGCGCCGAAATGTTGAAGTCGGGCCAGGCGGTTCATTTGGGAGGGCATTCATGTTGGGGCAGTTGTGAAAAGGCCTTTTTGGCCTTTTCCCCTTACCCCCTTAAGGGATGGCTTTTCAGGAGGGCCCCTGACTAGTTTTTTAATTGGGCGGGTAGGTTCATTGGTGGAGGCGGCCCCTTAGGAATCATGATTTTTGTCTTAATGTTTAACTGTGATCTTTTTTGGGGTCTTTTTTTGCATTCATTGCGTTCCTGTCACTAAAATTTGGGGTGGGGCATATTTTAAAATTTTAATGATGTTTCTGTTAGTTTGAGGGCGTTGACCCAAGAAATTTTCCCAGCATTAGCTGGGGGAGAAAAGTAGCTGGTCCGGCCACTTCCCTGCGAAATTGTTTCTTCCAATCCCCAGAAAAAGGGATCTGCAGGTAGCGTTTTTTTTCTAAGATTTGCACAGCGGGCTGTCTTCTCCCGTGTTAAGAAATAAAAAGTTGACAATCTGAGAAAAAATTGTCTAGTTTATTCGCAATTAATCAGATTTTACACCGGACTAAAAGGGGCCGGGGGGAAAAGTCTGCGTCTTGCATCCAAAAGCTAAAAAAAAATTTACTCAAAAACAAAAGAAAAACCGGTGTTGTCCCTCCCCCAAAATTTCACTGCGCATGACAAAAAATTTGGTTCTGTTTTAACCCCGAAGCACCAAATTGTTTCCCCAACACCCCCTCTCGCAGGAAAGTTGGGGAAAAAATTGGAGTTTTGTACTCAACCTATATCTAACCTTCACGAATCCCCATGTTCTGGAAATTAAAGGTTTGGTGAAACCCTCAGGGGTTTTTTTGGCTTGGAAATTTTCTTCAGCTTCCCAACCCCTTCTGTATGTCTGGCATAGTTGTGGTGGTATGTCCAGATGTTTGGTTCGGTTTTTAAAATGCCCGATTCTCCAATTTTAAACATGGTGATTGCCCCCCATCCCCTAATAGGTGACAGCAAATTTTTTTGTTTTTTCTCTTGGACCAAAATTGTGTCTCTTTTCCCTACAGGATCTGACAGAGCAGTACTCAGTTGTAGAAGAAAGTGAACAGACTTTTTTTTTCGGGACTTCCCCAACTAGGATTTCCAAATTTTATACCATTCCTGAATGTTTCCTGTCCTCGCATTTCCCCAAAACGCTGTTGTCCAACATGTAACTGCGATTCCCCTTTTGCTGAAAACTTGAGACGAAATCCTTTGTGTTTTTAAATATTTAGCTTCTCTTTTCCTTCGGAATTTTTCTGGGTTTGAGGCCTCTTGCTTAGCAAATTCACAGCAAAGCAATATTGGTTGCCCCTTGGGACGATAAATAAACCCCCAAGAGCTGATGAAACAATTCTGGCCTCTAAATTTCTCCATTATAGTTTGTTCCTTCCCAAAAATTTTTTCCTTGGTGTTCTGGCACCATTCAGTCGGGGGTTTGAAACTTCTGTAAAAGCTCAATTTGCCCTTCGGAAAAACAAAACACTGCTTTTCAGTTTATCAATTGAATCCTAGATCTTTCATTTACCAGATCTTTGAGCTGAAATTCTTTTCAAGCTTTGTTGCAATTTTTTACTTGATTTGTGTTTTACTAAAAGCAAAAATCATCAACAAAAATCAAAAATATCTCCTGCTCGTCTCCTGATCCTTTCGATACGGCAGCTATCCCCTGATTTTGGGGGAAACCCATTTCTCCAAAACTCATTTAGGCACTGTTCCATTTCCCCCGCTGATGTCTGGTCCTAGTCGTTTGTGCAATTTCCAACCTGGTTTGGTTTTGCCCCAAAACCTGGTGGTGGTAACATGTACAGATTTCTTTGGTCTGATTGAGAAAGCAACATTTTTATCAAAGGGCCCCCTTTAAAAAACCTCTCTGTGCGGCGTCAAAAACACAAAAAGGTTTTTTTATTCTAAGTTGGTGATCACTCAGTGTAATGCAACCCTTTTCTGAGTAAAACCTCTAGCGAAGGTTTTGCCTTGCCGTTTTTTGACCTTTTGCTGTGGTTTAAAATCTGTACCCCAACGACAACTCACTGCCTGTTTGCCTTCTGGCAATGTTGTTGGTGTAAATATTTCATAGATTTTTTTTGGAGCCATTTTTTTCTCCATTGGGTGTCCCTTTTTTACTAGCTTCCTTTGGCAATGAAAAACCCTCCTAAATTTGGTTACACTGGCAAACACCAAACACTCACAGTGGTAGTTTGAGGAAAAAACCCCTCTTGGGGGTTTTACCTTTTGTTGTGCGGTGAAGTCTAGGACCAACCTCAGCCCCCCCCTTGAACGTTGTACTGCTGGGCAAACTCTGGGTTATAGGTCAGAACTACTAGGTTTACCTAACCCCTTCTGACTTGCACGCCTTTCTGTCCCACTGGATTGATGTGGTGATGCTGGTCAGATTACCCCTTTGGGATACACTTCCTTGTGATTGTGTCATCCCCCTGTCCCTTGGCTGGGATTCCCCCGCTTATTTTGTCCTATTACATTGTAAAAATTGTCATTAGCATTTTAGGATTGGCGTAACCTAGTCCCCCTTTTGCTCAAAAACTCTGCCCCTACTGCTAGGATTTTGGATCCATCAGGTGGAAAACCCCCAACCCTTTTTTTGGTCAAAGGTTTTATCCACAAAAAAAATTTTTCTATTTGGCCCTCCTTTCCTAGTAGGGTTTTTGGAATCAGAACGGACCTCAAAACCCCAAACTTAAATTGCCTCCTTTTGGGTTCTTACCATGTGTAACGGGAAGGGGCTTGACCTACAACAGAATTTTTAAGCTTGTTAAAAACATGTGACCCGTTTTCCCTTTTCCTCCCCGAGTGCTTTTTTGGGAAAATGTTAGCGCACTGCGCCTGCACTGCATTTGCATTGTTTTTCCCCCTTGGGGAATGCATCTGCACTCATGGTTACAAACCTCTTACAGTGCACTTGTACAGAAATTTTTCCCCCTTTCCCTGGAAAAGAACCATGTTATTTTAAAAAAATAAAAAAAAAACCCCATCTCGACTATAGCTGAATAGAAAAAAGCCAGTTTCCCCCCATTTAGAACAAAAACATCAACAGTCCCCCAAAAAATTTAAAATATACACTGATGCAGCAGTGTTCAGAAAACTCTTTTTTGCATTAGCCATTGAAATTTTTCTTTGGGAGAAATTTGCCTGGGGTTCTCATTTGGCCCCCGGGGGTTGGGATAGTTGATGGGGGGCCTCCACTGAAAAAAATGAAAAACCAGTTGCAAAAAGTTTTGGTTCTTGAACATTCCCATAGACCCCGACATGTGAGGGTGCCCCTGTTATCTCCTCTTCCTCTTCCTTTTTTTGCCGGTTTGCTTCCCCGGTTTGCAGTGGCCTCGGCATCCCACGCTGTGGACTGTCTTTTTTTTTTTCCCTTTGGGGAGCTGACCTTGGAGTTGGGAGACTGGGGGAAATTTCTCAAAAAATGGAGTGTGGATTGACATAAAAAAAAAATTTTCTTGCAGCTGTGTAGACTTTCATTTCCCCCCCCCTTTTGGGGTTGAGCACCTACCCCCCCTCTGCTTTGCCCCCTTCGGGTTTCTCGTTGTTGTTCTGGACAGGGTCCTGAAAAAAAGGTTTTTTAAAAAAAATTGTCTAGGCAAAGCCTCCATTTTAAACAAACGTGTTATAACTTTTCCAAAGAGTCAGAAAAACCCACAAATTTTTGGGTTTTTTTGGGGAAACCCCCTTTATTCAGGCGCAATGGTTAAAAGGGGATAACACCTTTGCAAATGTGTTCTCTGTTAACCCCTTTGGGCTTTGGGTTATCAAAAATAGCTGTCTGTAAAATGGCCTTGAAACGGGGGGTCGTTCTGCGATGTATCTCTAAAGGGGTGTCCCACCCCTTGTTTGGATTTCTCGGTTTTTGAAATTTTAAACTAACTGATTAGAGTCTAAATCTTAAAATAAACATAGCCGGGGCTTTTGCATTCCTTCACACTGAAGCTTGTGCTTCATTTCTCTGTTGGAAAGCAGTGGCGGCTTGGGGCAATTTTGGGCTGGATGGTAGGTTTTTTTTTTAAAAAACAGTCCAGAAAATTTTGGCCTCCAGCAGGCCTGAACTGGGAAACACCGTCCATTTAGTTCTCAGAGTTGGAGTTGGAATGGCACAGTAAAATTTTCCGGGCCGTCCCCATTTGGGCTTCTTTTCCCCCCCCCTTTTTATTCACCAAAAGCAATGGGCCCCTTTTGGGGCTGCTACTCACGGCTCCTTCGAAAAATAGCTTTGAAGCTCCAAATGTAGAGGACCGGGGTTTTTCCTTTTCCTTTTTAGGGGGACCTAAAATTTTTTTTTGGTTTCCGACTGCCCCCAGAAAAAAAGGATCCCCCCCCCCTTTTTTTCTGTCTCCGAAGATTTTTAAAACCCGAAAAAAAATGTTTTCAGGGGGTTTTCTGCGTTATTTGGGGCACCCCGGCATCCATTCTCGCTTTCCCCCCTTTCACCACGCAGTTTAAAACCCCGCACTGCTTTTTGGCCTGGAAAATTTAAAGCACAAACATTTTGCAATACGCCCAAACCCCTTGGGTTTGCTTTGAGGGCCCGGGTTGGGCCCCCCAAAAAATTTTCTCCCCAGATATAGCTGGGAGAGAAATGTAGTGGGCCCCGGACATTCCCGGGTACTCTCCCCTTTTTTCCAATTCCAAAAAGGGGGGGTTTTGCAGAGTAGGTTTTCTTTGAAAATTTAGCGAGGGGGCCCGTCTTCTGCCAGTGTTTTAAAAAAAAAAACAGTCTGAAAATTCGAGAAAAAATACTGTTTAGTTTATTGAAATTTTAAATTCAGATATTTACACCCCCGGGCTGAAACCCGGATGTCTGCGTTTGCATCACACAAGAAAAAAAAAAATGACTCAAAAAAAAATTTTAATAAACCCGGTGTTGTCCCCCCCAACATTTCCTGGGGCCATGAAAAAATTTTTGGTTTTTCTGTTTTAACCCTGAAGCACCAAATCTGATACTCCAACAGTTTCTTCCCCCAGTTTTCACTTTCCTTCATTGAATGTGTTTTTGGGGGTTTCCCCATGCTGTGTTCTACATAGAGATGAAATAGGTTTAAAAAGGGGTAAAAATTTATTCTTAGATTTTATTTTTTTTTTTTTTTTGACAAACCCGGGGAAAAAGAAAATTCAGCTAAAGGCTTGATTATGTCCCCCCAAAATGCACACATACCTTGGGTGGCCCAAATCATTCCTTTCTTCCTGATTTTTTTCCCGCAGTGTCAGTTATGTTTCCCTGGATTACCCTTTTGCTCTTTTTCATAGACAGATGGAAACCTGATTTGTGATTCTGGGGAAAAACAGTTTTTTTTACATAAAAAAAAATTTCCAGGTGGAAAAAAATTTTTTAAAAGGCCCTAAGCACATCCCCCCTACCGATTTCGGGGAAACTAAGAAAAGGGGTTTGGGGCCCGGTTAGATTGGTGGGCGACCCCGGGAAAACCAGGTTTCTGTAGGGCCTGGAGTAGGAAAAAAGGGAAACCCCCCCAGTATTCCTGCCAAGAAAAAATTTCCAAAGGAAAAAAGCCCGAAGGTAGTCAGACTATAATTTACACAACACACAACACCAACAACCACAAACACAAAAACATGTTGTAATTATTTTGAAAGGGGCAAAGACCATTTTTTTTTTCTTTTTTTTTTTCTTGGAGATATTAGCTGTTGGGTTTCCTTGACAAAATTTACCACTCATGATCAAACTTTTTTTCCCCATTCGATGAGTTGTTTTTTTGGGGGAATTTGACTTTGGCTTTGGGAAATTAGAACAAACAAAAAAAACCCTTTTTTTGTCTCAGTTTGTGAACGCTAAACATTCAATAAAAAGCTAGGGGGGCCCCCCCAAAGAAAGGGGAATTTAAAAAAAGTAATGGGGATCAACTTTCAGTCATTTTGTTAAAATCCTTTTATAAGGTTAAAAAAAAAAGCTGGAAGATTTATCAAGGGCAGACCCCATTTTTAAACTGCCTGTGCGGACAGAATACATGTTAGCTTTTTGTCTAAACTCAAGGCATTGATGTCCGGTTATATTAATGCAGATTGGAAAGGGTTGTAAAGTCACCTTGATCTTAAGATGGGTTTTTAAAAAAGAAAATTTTTTATTAAAGCATGAAAGATATTTAAAGGGGTTTAAAAAAAAAAATTTTGTAATGATGAGAAGCTGTTTTAAAACCTAAATACACCCCTTTAACATTGACTTTCTTATTTGTTTAAAATTTTTTTAGCAAAATTTTAAATCATTAAAAAATTTTTTGTTAAGTTTAATGGGTTTGGGGAAAAAACAAAAAATCCCCCCCCCCCTCGGGGGGGGTGCTGTTTGCTGTAGAAACCCCAAAAAAATTTGCCAGTTAAAACATTTTTTTTTTAAAATTTTTTCTCTCCCCAAAAGGGTTTTGGGCAAAAGGGTTTTTAGGGGGGGGAAAAATTTATGATTTATAGAAAATTTTTTGGGTTTTTTCAGAATTTATGGGGTTTTTTTTTTTTTAAAAATTTTTTAAAACGCCCCCAAAAACATTAAATTTTTTTTTGCTTTTTTGTGTTATTTTTTTTTTTCTTCTAAAAATTTTAAAAATTTTTTTTTCCCTTTTTAGGGCATATATTTTGCAGGGGTTTGGTTTTTAAATTTATTTTTTTCTTTTTTAAAATTTTATATATATCAAGTGTTTTAGGCTGTTAATATATCTCATGCATTTTTTAAATTTTTTTTTCCCCCCCCCAAAAGTTCCTTTTTTGGGAGTTGGAGTTTTTGGGTTTTTTTTTAGTTTTCCCGTTTTGTGGTACCTCTGCTACACATGAGGGGGGTTTTTTTCCCCTTTGTGTGTTGGGGGGATTTTTTGATTACTACATTTGAAACTGAAAATTAGTTTTTTTACTGGTCCCTTTGTAAAAAACCCCCAAAAAAAAAGGGGGGCAAGTCATTTTTTTTTGGGGGTTTAAAAAGGGGCCCCCCCATTTTTTTTAATTTTTTTTGGGCCCATTCATCCACTGAAAAATCCTTAACGGGGAATGAAGGGAAGTGGAAATGGGGGGACTTCCCCCCCTTTCCAAAAAATGGGTTTAAACCCGGGGGGGGTTTTAGTGCCCCAGCAATTTTTTTAAAAGGGGAGCCTTTTGAAGCTTTACATGAAGGGTTTTCACCCACATTTACTGTGCTTTTTATTTCTACCCTAATGGGGGGTTTTTAAAGGGGTTTTCCCCCTTTTATAAGCAGTTTTAAACCCCCTATTTCCAAAGGGGACTTTCCCCCCTTTTGCCCTTATTGCCACGGGAAAAGTGGGGCTACCAAAATCCCCCCCCCCCCTTTTGTGGTATCTCTGAAACATGAGCTGGGTTTTTTTCCCCTTTGTGTGTTGGGGGATTTTTTTGTTTAAATACTTTTTTATTTGCAGTAGATCTTTTATGGCCCCCTTTTTTTTTTTGGGACAAAATGGGGACCCTTTGTCTTTGTTTCCCTGTGTTTTGGCTAACGGGGGTTTGCACCCCCCCCCCTCTGTTTATCTGCCTTCTGTAAAATAAAATTTTTGGGGTTTTTCCCAAAAAAATTTTTCCCCCTTTTTTTGTACTATTTTTCTTCTGTTAAATCTACCTCTTCCCCCTGTTTTTTTTCCCCTATTTAGTCATTGCTCTGTGTTTATATTTTCTATTCCCTTCTTGCAGTTTCCAGTTCTGAAAACACTTTAGCTGGATGATAAAAAATTTTCTTTGGGCCCCCAGTTGTTGTTCGTTGTGTCATTATTCAGTTTTTTTCCCTTTTCCCAAAATTTTTCCCTCTTCTCTTTTGAAAAAAATTCAGGCTTTTTTGGGCTTGCTTTATGATAGCCTTTTAATTTCTTGATTTTCATTGGGAGTCCAAAGTTTTTATTTCCCCTTTTTCCCTTTTGCATTGCAGCAGCCCGTCCTGGTTCCCTGAAGATTCAATTTTAAATTTGATGGTAGTCTCCTTTTAATGCATATTTTGTATTAAAATTTCCCTTTTATGTGGAGTTTTGCACAAAAATGCCTAGCATACACATTGCAAAAAATTTTGAGCTATTTATTTTTTTTCTTAACTTTTTTTTCTAAAGCCTCACAGTTTTTTGAACCCAAAAAGCTACATCACAAAAAATTTTTACAATTTCACAGTCCCCGGGGGGAAAAAACTTTTTTCTTCATATCAAAATACGGATCGTCTGGAGAGAGGGTTTAGGTTGGGTTTTCTTAAAAAAGCAGACCAAAAAAATTTTTTTTCCTTATAGGGTAAGATATTTATCATTTGGAAAAGGGGGTTTCTATATAATTGTGTTGTTTTTTTTGGGGGTAAAAATGGTGCAGCTATTATATAAATTTAATTCATACTTGTTTTTTTTTCGTCCCATGGTCAAAAGGGTTTTCCAAAAAAAATTTTTTCCCCCCAGTTTTCCCAAAATTTTTTTAAAACTCAGCATCAAAATAAAAAAATTTGTTTCCTTTAAAAACCCGGGTCACTTTTGTAAAATTTAGTGTGGGTCCCTTTTAAATATAGATTAGGACATTGATCAATCTGCAGCATGGTTTTTGGGGGGGAAAGTGAAGAAAATTTTTTTTGCTAGTCCATTACCTTCAAAAAAAACTTCCCCAAAAAAAAGCCTTTCTGAGTGTTTTTTTTTTTAGTAACAAAATTTGTTCAAGCTACAAAAGTGTGTTGCAACCTACAAATGGAACATTTTCCCCAAAAAATTGTGGGACAAAAATTTTTATGACCCAAAATTTTTAAAAAAATCCAAAAAGAGGTTTTCTTTTCTAGAGATGGGCACGAAACGAAAAAAAAGGATTTTGGTTTTTTGTTTGTCGGGGAGAGGTCTTTTTTCGGTTTTATTTCCGTTTGTCGGGAAATTTTTCAAAAATTTGTTACCGTTTTCGTTTTTTCGTTTTTTGGTTTTTTTCCCCCTTTTTTTTTCGATTTTAAAGCTTTTTTATGCGAGGCATCCCCAATGCCCGACCAGAGGGAAAAAATAAAAAAAAAAAAATGTGGCAGAGACACAGATAGATAGGCATGGAGGGAGGCTGTGAAAAGGGGCGGCGGGCGTTGCCCAGGGTGCAAGGCAGCCGCAGAGTGATGCATGGGGGGAGGGGAGGGTACTACGAGAGGACGAGCACGCAGCACACAGGGGGGGGGGGGGGCTTCGGCTGAAAATAGAGTGCAGAGAGGGCTCCCACCCTAACTCCCCCCAGGCTGAAAAGGGGGGACGGGGGCTGCCAGAGTTTTTATCCCCCCTGTGGTGCCGCCTGCCCGCCCAGTCGCAACCTGGGCATGTATTGGTTGAACATATCCCCATCCATGGCTTCCCCCCATTTGGGGGGTGGTGGGGGACACCTTTTTTTTAAAAGGGAAAAAAAAAAATACATTGTGAGGGAGGAAAACAAAAACAAACATTTTAGGACCCCAAAACCCCCGGGGAGGTATTATCGGGACAATATAAATAATTACCGCTGTGTTTTTAGGATGCCCGGGGGGTTTTTTAAAACTTTAAAAAGTCATTTGTTGTGCGTCCCCAAATTAACGGAAAAGAAACGTAACGCCACAATTTTGGGTGGTTCTGTTGTTTTGTTTCTTTTCATAAAATTTTTTTATTTGTCGTTTCATTATGTAACGGAAACGCCCAAAAAGGGGAAGGGAAAAACGAAAAAATGTTCGTTCCGTGCCCATCTTAGTCGTTATCGTTTGTGGGGAAATGGCCGCATACTTGCAGGTTAAGTCTCAGATTCATGCATGATTAGGATGTGGTGATAGCATCTGGTGTGGACCCCCAAAAAGGGGAATGGACAGATTCCTGGAGAAAAAGTCCCCCCCGGTTACAAGCCATGATGGGAATGTGTAATCCCAGGCTTAAAAAAAAAAAAGGGTAGTTTCAAAGGGCAGTTGCAAGGGTGTGATATCGGGGTGGGAGATATCTAGTTGTGGCCCCCAGGGGTTTTTGGTGGGGCCACTGGGGAAAATACAGAAAACTGCACTAGATGACCCCTTTGGGGCCCGATGCGGGTTTGGCCCTTTTTAAATGTTTTTCAGATTGGCAAAAAAAACCTGTGACAATTTTCCCTTTTAATTCATTTTTTTTTGGGTGTTTGTCCAGCCCCATGACTTGGATTTGACTCAGTGGCTTTGGGTTTAAAAAGAGTGAATCACCAAGTGGGGTGTTTCCCCCCCCTTTTAAAGGGGACAAGCCTGAGGGGGTTTTAAAAAACCAAACCCCCCCCGGCACAGGAGTTTCTAATAAAAACAGGGGGGGATAAAAACAGAGAAAAAATGGTTGGGTTGTTGTTTGGGCCCCCCCCTTTTGGTTCGGTATGAGGGTTTTTGTATAAAAATTTTTTACGAACCCAAAAACCCAAATTTAACCCCGGGTTTAGGTCGGCTTAGGGGGGTGGCAGTGGTGGCGGAAAAATTCCTGGCCCCATTTGGAAAAGGGGTTTTTGAGGTGGGGGCCCAAGCCGTGCCTCTTGTTGTTTTTTTTAAGCATCGACTGCATGGGCTGGGGGCCGGGGTCGCTTTTAAATTTTTTGATTTTTTACAGTCCCCAACCCCCGGCCACCCCCTGGGGCCGGGGTTGGGGGCCCCCTTTTTTTTTTTTGGGTTTTTTTTTGGGTTTTTTAAAGTGCTAAAATGTGTGGCCCTGGGGCGGTTGGTGTGTTTTTTGAAAAATTTTTTTATGTTTTTTTTGTTTTACAGTGCGACCCACGGCCCCCGGGGTGGGTCAGTGCTGTTTTTTTTGTTGTTTTAATGTGTCGACCGCAAGCCCCTGGGGGCCCCGGGGGGTGCTTTATTCTTTTTTATTTTTTTTTTTTTTTAAATGCCACCTGGCCCCCCCTTTTGGGGGGGGGGGGGCCCCCCCTTTTTTCTCCCCTTTTTTTTTTTATTTTATTTTTTTTTTTATTAATGGGGGGGGGGGTTTTTAAAAAACCCAGTAGGGGGGAAAAACCCGGTGAGGGGCGTGCCTTGGTTTTTTTTTTTTTAAAATTTTTTTCACTGACCCCCCAGCCCCTGGGGCTGGGGGGCGGGGGGTGATTTTTATTAAATTTTTTTATTATTATTATTTTTATTATTTTTTTTATTATTATTTTTATTTTATTATTATTATTATTATTATTATTATTATTATTATTTTTTTCTTTACTTTAGGCGCCAAAAACCAAACCCCCACTTTTTTTTTTTTTATTTTTTTTTTCTTGGGTTTTTTTTGAAGTCCCAGTTGGGGCTTTTGAGGCAATGGCTTGGGGCCGCGCCTTAAAGGCCTACATTCCCTGCCAGGACCAGTGGACTGGGCGACGAGGACAAGGTAGGGGTTTTAAAAGAAAAAAGAAATGAAAAAAATGGAAATTTTGTTTCATTTTGTTTCGTTTTTCTTTGATGGGTTGGTTTGTTTTTTGTTTTGTTAGCTAACGAAATGAATTTTTTAATAACAAAAAAAAAAAAAAAATTATTTTGGGGCCCATCTCTTAATAACTCTTCAGTTTTGCACTGAAACCCCCCGTTTGGCCCAAAATCCGAATAAGAGCACAAATCATGGAAAACAATTCACCTTTCAACTTTTGGGGAAAGTTCCCCCCTTTTTTGTTCTTTGAAAAGAAAAAGTCAACAAAAAAACACAAACAAAAAGAAGGGAATGTTTTATTATGCTATAGGGAAACAAGCTGTGACCAAAAAGGTAAGATCCATACAAAACACAAGGGGGTTTTATTACATTTCCCCATGGGCAATTTTTTTTAAGCAGAGATGGGCACAACCAAAGGGAAAAATTTACGTTTTGAGGTTGTCGTTTGTTGGGATGGGTCCGTTTCGGGGGGTTCCGTTTGTGCGATAAATTTTTAAAAAAAATTTCGTTTTCCCTTTGCGTTTTTTGTTTGTGTTGGGGTTGGGTTGGGGGAAGTGGGTTGGGAAAGGACCTCTTGGGTGCCTTGACGTCTGCCCACTAAAAAGGGGGAAAGGGAAAAGGGGAAGGGGAAAAAAGTTTCGGTAGCCGCCAAAAACCTAAATTACGTTAGGGTTGGGGGGTAAGTGGAGAGGGGACCTCCCTTTGGGGGCCCCTGACTCACTAAGAAAAAAACATTCGGCGTACTGGCGTACAGGTTAGGGGGGGGGGGGGTAGTGGGCTCTGGTGGGAGGCCCTCTCTGGGTGCCTCTGTGCCCACTAAGAAGGGAAAAAATGTATTGCTTTCCCGGGATCGGGGTTTGGGGGTTTGGGGGGTTTAGGGTGGGGGGAGGTTAGGGTTAGGGGTTTAAAGGGTTGGGGGGTTTTTGTGGGTGCCCTCTGGGTGCCTCTGCCCCCAAAAAAAGGGGCAGTGTACTGGGAAAGGGGTTTTAGGGTTAGGGTTAGGGTTAGGGTTGTGGGTTTTTTTGCCCTCGGGGCCACCCCGAAATTCAGTCAAAACCGGGCCCCTGCGATTGGGGGGAAGGGGGTTAAAAAAATTTTCATGGCCCCCTCCCTGGTAAACCCCCTCATTGCGCGGGGTTTTAAAAAAAAATAAAAATAAAAAAAAATTTTTAAAAAAAAATCAATGGAGACATTTTATTGAAAAAAATGTTTTGTGGTGCTTTGGGGGGTTTTTTTGGGCCCCGTTTTAAAAAAAAAAATATTGGGGTTTCGCCATTTTGGATCCCCCCCCACCCATGGAAAAATTGGAGACGACGAGGATGGCCCCCCAGCCTGGTCCCCGCAGCCCGGGGACGGGAGGGGGGGGAAGGGGGGACCCCCCCCCGAAACCCCCCCCCCTTTTGGTAGGTGCCCTCCCCCAAGGCTGTTTTTTCCCCTTTTTTTTTTGGGCGGAAAAAGGGTTTTTTTTTTTTAAAACTTTTTTTTTTTTTGCTGTTTGGGGATCGCGCGATCGCCGCGATCCCCTGAATGACAACGAAAAATCAGCCAAAATTTTTTTTTTTTGGGTGGGGGGTTGAGCTGGAGCGGAGAAATTTTTTCTTTTCGTACCCTTTTGTAACGACAAGAGAACCAAAAAAGGGAAAAAGAGATTTTTGCCGCTCCTTTCCATGTCTAATTATAAGTTTTTAAATTTTTTTAAGAAAAAAAAAAGGAAAAAAAACCTAGTATATTTTATTTGCTCACATTGTACCTAAAAAAAATCCCCAATGACAGCAGCCCCAGGGAATATACACGCCTAGGGATGGCATAAAAAAAGAAAATAATGTTTATTTTGTTTCATTTCATCCCTCACCCCCATTTTTTTTTTTTTTTTTTTCTTATTTTTAAAAAAAAAAACGTACAAAATGAAATGAAATGAAATTTAAACGGCCCCCTGGGTCCTAGAGGCCCCGGGGTTTTTGGGGTCTGGGGGACATTTTTAAAGGGCCCCCGCTCAGCTGTTAAGGGAAACCCCCTTTTAAAACTGCCCCTTTGGGTAACAGAGGGCCCTTTCCCCTTTCCCCAAAGAAGGGGGAAAAAAAAGGAAAAAAAGGAACACACGCTACATCTGCATGCACCCAAAAATGCACGACCCCCCCCCCAAATAAGAAATTTTCCCCCCTTTTTTAGTGGGTCAAGGAAACTTTCTATGGTTATTGGGGCTCCTGGGTTTTTTGAAGGGGGGGGGGGGTTTTTTTTCCCCCCTTTTTGGGTACGCAAGTCCTTTTTGGGCCCCCCCAGCCCTCTACATCTTTGAAGTTTTTTGATTTTTCTTCTCCCTTATTTTTTCCCCCCCCACCCAGCCCGCTGTTTCTCCCAAGTTTAAGATGGTGGTGGGGGAGTCAAGGAAAAGCCAAACCCAAGTAAAAAGCTGAGAATGACATGAGGTTGACTTTTAAAATTCACCCCTGAATTTTGAAGCTGGTTCCCAGGGTTAAAAAGCAAAATGCCTGCTGAAAAATTTGGATAAATTTATTTGAAAAAAAAGTATTTTAATCCCGTTTTCTTTTCCCTTTAAAAAAGCCCCTTTTTTTTTTTTAAAATGGAAAGGAAGTTGCAGGGGGTTTGAAAAATTTTAAAAGGGGGGGTTTTTTTTAATCAGAAAGGGTTGGGAAAATTTCTGGGCTAGAGAGTAGAAACAGCTTTTTTTTATCCCATAGATTAATTCTTTCAGAAAGAGAGAGGGCGGAAGTGTTTTGTATTTTCTCCTAATCTCTCTGTGGGTTCCTTTATATCTTTTTGGGAAAAATATTGTCCCCCTTAACTTGTTAAAAAGAGTGCTGAAAGCTTTTTTTTTCCCGAAAGGGTTCCTTTCCCCTTTTATTTTTCATGCTGCCTGCAGAATAGTGGGGAAAACCAAAAAAAAATTTTGATACAAAAAAAAAAAGAAATGTGGAAATTTTCCGTTAGACTATGAGTTAATTTCCCTTTAATTCAAATTCATCCTTGCTGTACTTATCAAAGCACTGAGATGACACCTCCATCAGTTTTATCATTCCCTCCTGCAAGAAAAAATTACAATTTTTTTTTTAAAAAAAGGGGAAATATGATGGGCTCCGAGGATCATGTTTTAATTTGAAAAAGCTCCAAAAAGGGGCCCTTTAAAAAAAAAATAACGAGGCTTGTTCCCCTTTTGGTTTACATTTTGCAGTTTTTGTTTAACTCCTTGCTTGTGCTCTACTGCCAAGGGTCAGTGCAACAAAACCCCCTTTGAACTTGAACAACAAGCTTCGCAAAAAAATACAGTAGGATCCAGTATCCCTGGGGTTGGTTCCCAAACCTTCCGTGGATATGAAAACCGTGGTAAGCGGGGAAAGCCAAAATTTTCCCCCCAAAAAGCACTTTGTGATGTAAAATTGCTTTGCAGGTGCTGTTTTGCAAGGGGTAGCTTGCTTTTTGCTGCTGTTTGTGATGTTTGTTTGCTTTACGGCTTCTGTTTTTTGACGTAGCTTGCTTTATAGCTGTGTTTGTGACGTGGCTTTTTTTTAGGTTGCTGTTTTCCCTACATGGGCTTGCTTTACAGCTGTCTTTGTGACGTAGCTTGCTTTGGGGTTTTGCTAAATTTTTTTATTTATTTATTCTTCTCCCAAAAAAAACCCCTGGAAAAATGAATCAGGGAAAATTTTTAAACCTTTGGGGTTTTTGGGGTCCCAAACTGTTTTTGTTTTGTTTCCTTCCCCCGTTATTGTTACATGGCTTTAAAATCCCCCCCTGATTTAGGGAAAAACCCCCTAAAAAGGAGAAATCCCAAAATTTTTGCCCTTTCAAAAACCTGTTCAGCTCTTGCAAACTCAAGCTTGGGGGGTTCCTTTATGGAGTGTTTGAACTTCCTTTTGCCTGTCCCCATGCCACTTTTCCCAGCTTTAAACTGCTTTTTTCCCAGAAAACCCTCTTCCTTCTTATGATGTTCCCAAAGTATGACATCCTGGGTTCTTTTTTTTTTTCCTCCAGAGATAGTTTCAGGCTTGATTTGCTCTAGGACCCACTTGTTCCTCTTTTTTCCCAGTCCGGGGTATCCAAAAAAGCTTGCCTCTAGCATATCTTTATTGAATCCATTGGTTCCTTTACTGCTTTCTCATTTTTCCCTTTAAAAGAGGGGGCACGAAACGAGCAATTTTTCGTTTTCTTTTTTTTGTTTTTTGTTTCTTTACGTAACAAAAACAAAAAATGAATTTTTTTTCCCAAAATAAAATTTCAAATAAAACCGAAAAAAACAGAAATTTTGTCGTGCATTTCGTTTTCTTTTTGCGGAAAATTTACTTTTGAACTGTAATGAGTGCAAACGAAACAGCAATTTTCTTTTCATTTTCGTTTTTTCATTTCGTTATTTAACAAAAGGGAAAACGTATTTTTTGCAAAAAATTCATGAAAAACGAAAACAAAACTGAAACGGACCCCCTAAACGACAACGAAAACACCATTTTTTGGAGTCGGGGCCCATTCTTTCCGGGCTTTACCCCCCAAATACATGGCAACGGGGAAACCCAAGAGTGTGGGTGATCTTTCTTTTTTTTTAAAAAAAGGGGGGGGGGGGGGGGGATCTTCTTATTTTGTAAGCTTAGAACTGCAGAAGGGACCCTATGGATCATAAAGGGTCCATCCCCTCTAAAGGAGGCACTGGGGGGAATCGAATCCCAAAATCTGGCTCTTCACCCAGTGCCCAAACCAGTGAGCTCTCCTCCAAAAATTTCCAGGACACACCCTTTCCCCCTGGTTGCAGTCTCCCTTTGGATTGTTGATAAAAACCAAGATGTAAAACACAGTATTAACCATTTCAATTTTGCCATTGCCAGCTTCAACTTTTTTGCCCCCGGGAAAGGATGATTCTGACTTGATTTTGATCTACTTGGTCTTCTTTCTGGCACCCCCGGGGTTGGCTGAGCTCTTGTCACCCACTATATTTCAAAGAAATCAGCTTTTTCCCTAAGATAGTTTTGGTCAAAGGAAAGGGGGTTTCATGTGGCCCTTTCCCTTACATAGATCTCCCCCGACGACCGGTTTCCATTTTTTAGAAAAAGCTGAGTGGAACTCTTGAGGAAAAATCAGTTAAGGGGGTGGGGGGGAAAATTGGGCCCGGAAACAAATTGCTATGATGTACTCCACTACCATATGTGCCTTTTTAAAATGTCCCTTTTGAGGGAGTTTCAAAAGCTCAGCTTTCGCTAATCCATTGTGCAGAGTTCTTCTGAACAGCTGGCTGAAGTTGAATAATGGGAGCAGCAATGAACTACTGAGAATTTTTTTCTCTGTTTTGGTACCTATGCTGGAAAATGTTTCCCCAAAAAAAAGTTAAGCCACATGGGAAATTTGGGGGGTGAAGTATCTTAGAATAGATTTAAAGGGGTTTTTATTTCTATTTCTATTTTGTTTTGGTTTTGTTTGGAAAAAAAAATGGGTTCCCCAAGGAAATCAAGGTCAAAATCATACAAAATCCACAAAAGGGCAGATAATGAAGGGATATGGCAGTGGGTGAAATCAATTCATTTGAACTGTGTGTTGGGGGGAGAGCCTTTCAGATACCACAGACAGCCAGAAGACAGAAAAAATGGGGGCTCACTCAAGTCAAGTTTGAACTCTCACTGTTAAATTACTTGAGACTGTCCCACCTTGCACATATAATGAGAAACAGAGTTGGGCACGAATCAAAAAATGGTGTTTCGGTTTTTTTTTTTTTTTATTGAGAGGTCTGTTTCAGTTCGTTTTCCCTTTGTCGGGAATTTTTGGAAAAATTTCATTACGTTATTTGTTTTTTGTTTGTCGTTTCTACTCGCTTTTTGCATGATTTTTAAAGGGATTTTCCCGTGGGTAGGCATCCCCCAATGCCCCCGACCAGAGGGAAAACACTTAAAAAAAAAGGATGCTGGTAGAGACACAGTATAGCCCGGGGACACAGGGAGGCGGGAAAAGCAGCGGGGGCTTTTCCCAGGGTGCAAGGCAGCCGCAGAGTGACTGCACTGCGGGGCAAGGGAGGGTACTCCCCGAAAGGAAACGCAACACGCACAAAACACGGGGGAGGCTAAGGAAGAAGCTAGAGTTGCAGAGCAGCAACCCCAAACCCTAACTCCCACCGAGAAAAAAAGGGGGACGGGGCTGCCAGAGCTTTTTATGCCCTCTTTGGCTCCCAGACCTGCCCGCCCAGTCTGCAACCGGGGCATGCTATTGGTTGAACATGATCCCATCACATGGCTTGCCTCCATTTTGTGGCTGGTGGCGACATCCTTTTTAAAAGGGAAAAAAAGAAAAATACATTGCGATGGGAGAAGATTTAAAAAAAAAACATTTTAAGGCCCCCAAACCCCCCCCCGGGGTAGGTATTATAAAGCCCAATATAAATAATTATCGCTGCATTTTTACGGATGCCCAGGGCTTTTTTTAAAAAACTTTTTAAAAAAGCTAAATTTCTTTGTGCGTCGCCATTAAGGGAAAAATTGAAACTTTAAACAACCCCCAATTTTTTGGGGGTTTTTCTTTTCATTTTTTTTATTTTTTTATCATAATTTTTGTTTGTCTTTTTTTTTTACATAACGGAAAAAGACAAATGGTAACGGAAACGAAAAAATGTTGTTCCAGGGCCCATCTCTAATGGAAAAAAAGAAAAAAAAACCCAAAAAGAAAATTTCCCGGGGGGAAAATTTAGTGTAGGGGACAGTAAGACCTAACATGGAGGGGTTTTCCCCTGTTTAAAGGAACCCAAAAGGTTTTAGTTTGCAAGACCGGGAAAAGAACTTACTGGAAAAGGACAATTACTGTAGAGCAGTGGTGCCCAAAAACTTTGGCCCTCCGATGTTTTTGGACCAAAATTTCCCCCACAGCCCTTTGTCATTGGCAATACGGGGCTTGGAATTCTGGGAGTTGTGACCCAAACCCACATCTGGAGGGCTAAAGTTTGGACCCCCCTGCTGTAGGGGAGGGGGACGGCGTGGGAAGAAAAAAACCCCCTTTAACACGGGGATTATGTTAATTTCCCGAGCTTTTAAACATTTAGGGGGGGGTTCATTAGCTCATGAAGCAATTTTTATAAAATTTCTTTTCCCCCCTTTACTTCCAAATATCCCCTTTTTTTTCTTTCTCATGATTTTTGAAAAGGGAAGGAATCTTTGGACCTCTCATCATTAAAATGCATATATCCTTATATAAACGGGAAAACTTACATAGTTGAGTCACCTTCCCTTTTGGGATTTTTGGGTTGTATAATTCATGCCTGTCTCTCCCCAAACAATCCATTTTTATTCAGATTGTCATATTTTGTATCTAGGGAGAGCTGGACCCATTTGCATTGAAAATTAGAAGCTGATTTATGGCATAAAAGTTAAAAAAAAAGATGGGTGTTGTGACCTTGGCACACCCCCCAACTAGCAAAGTTTTGAAAAAACAGTCAAGGGGGAATGTCATCAACATTCAGGCTGCCCTTTGCTATGTTGAGTGGGCAACCTTTTTATGTGGGCATTATACTGCACAACAACATCTTTCATTTCCTGGTATTTTGGATCAGAATTTAAAAAAGCACAGAAAACCCCATTCATAAAGGGTGGGTTTTGTGGTTTTTTTATTGTTTCTTTGTTTTTTGGGGTTTTGGGGGGGGTTGTTTTTTTTAAAAATTTAAAAAATTTTTTTAAAATAAAACAGGGAAATTTTAAAAGGAGAAAAATTTTTTGGGATGGGGAAAATAGCTTTTTAAAAAATTTTAAAATTATTTCTACAATCCCCGGGGGAAAAAACTTGTTTTTTTTATTCAATTTTTAAAAAATTTTTCGGGGAAAATCTTTAAAACCCCCTTTTTTTGGTTTTTGTAAACCCCCCAAATTTTGGATTTTTTTTCAGGGGAAAATCCCAAAATTTTGTTGGGCCTTTTTTTGGGATTTTGGGGAAAGGGGTTTTGGAAAAGTCCCCCAAAAAGGGAAGAAAAAAACCAAAAAACAGGTTGGATTTAAATTTTGAATTGATTTCCTTAAAGGGGGCATTTTAAAATTTTTACAAAAGGGGTTTTAATTTTTAAAAGGGGGTTTCCCCTTAAATTCCTTTGGGCTGAGATTAACGGGGAAAATTTTGGCGGAGGCGTCCCAAAAAAAGTTTGTTAAGAAATGAAAATTTTAAAAAAAATTCCCCGAATCGTGGTGAAACCACTTTTGGGGGTTAATTTAAAATTTTTTTCTTCTGATGTTTAAATTTTTTTTTGGGAAAAAAAGGAAGGGTTTTTTTTCTTTGTTTTAAAACTAAAATATGAAAACCCTTTTCTTTCCATTTTAATTTTAGGAAAACAGTTTTAAATTTTTTTTTATTTCCTTGTTTTATTTTGGGACTTTTTAGCCCCCAAAAAAACCCAGAAAATTGTGTTGTTTTTGTGCCTTTTTTTCCCAACCCTTTTTTTCGACAATTTTTCTTACCCCCTTTTTAAAAAAAGGGGAAAATTGCGTTTTTTTTTAACAACTTTTTTTTTACACAAAATCCCAAAATTTTTTCTCAAAAAAAAGTTTGTTTACATGTAAAAAAATCTTTTGTGTTTTCTTTTTATTTTGTACTTAGTTTTTAAAAAATGTCTTGTACAGGGGGGCTCCAAGAAAAAAGGAGGGGTTTTTCAAAATGTAAAAAATTTTGCCTGTCAAAAATTAGACTGTTTATAAAATCTAAAATTCAAATTTTTAATCTCTGGCTCGGGCATCTGTAAAAAGGTGATTTTTTTTTTTTTTTATCTTTTAAAGCTTTACAGAAAAAAAGTAATGGGGGGGAGGGGGAAAAAAGTTGTCAAAGGTTAGTTGGAAACCCCCCCCTGTAAGAAAAAAAAATGGAGGGGGGGGGTAGAAATAGAAATCAAAATTTTTTAAATTTTTTGGCCTTTTGCCCCAAAAAAAGAAAAATTTTAAAATTTAAATTTAAAAAAGATTTGGGGGGGAACAAAAAGTTTGATGCTTTAAAAAAAGGGGGAAAATTTTTTTAAAAATTGTCCTTTTTTTAAAAGTCTTTTAGAAAGAACTTTGTCCTGTCCTGTGATGTATGGTTCTGGTTAATAGGCAGTGTTGTTAGCCATCTGGAGGGGGGCCCTTAAAACTAAAGAGAGTGGTTAATTTTTCATTCATTTTTTCTGATTTTTAGAGTCGGCAAAAAAAAAGCATATTAGTTCGTTCTGTATCTCACGTGCCCCACAGATGTGGCACAGAAGACATCTGCCCCCGAAAACCACCCCCTGATCTGTTCCTTGAAGATCCAGTTTTAAGCCTGGAGTTTAACCAATCTCCATCATTTTTTGAAACCTGGATGGCTTTTCCCCCGGGGAATTTCCAATTTTTGAAGGATCCAGGAAAATGTTTCCCCAATCCTGTGGGTAGGGAGTTCCAGACAAATGGTGGGTAAAAAAAAATATTTTTTTTTTGCTTTTCCCTACTCTCTCAGCCTAATTTGGTGTACCCCCCTGTTCTGGTATTTTGTGGAGGGAGAAAGGGTCCTCTACCATTTATTCCTGCATTATTTGTATTAAATCTTCCCCCCCTGGGGCGCCGGGCCCTCAGAGCGTCTTTTAAAACCGGGGGCTGGAAAGAAGTGTGGGGGAAAAATATATTAAACCCTGTCAGTAAACCCCTGTAAACCTCCAGTGAGTGGGGGAGGTTAAATATTTGGGGGTTCCATAGGAGGGAAATCCCCATGTGACAACAGGGAAACGTTTGCTGTGGAAGGGTCTGCTTTTTTATGTATTAGCTCGGGGGTTTGAGTTCTAAAACCCAAATTCTTCCGAGTGTCGGGATGTTTAAAGTGGAATACTATTGATTTGTTTTTGTTGGGTAAAGGATTGCCATTTCGTGGGTAGCTAAAGTTTAAATAGTCCCCATTTCCCCAGCTGATCTGTGAAAGACCCAAAATATTTTAGAGCCTGGGTCCGGGCTGTTTTTAAGTCCCCTCCCCCTACTTGGGCTGGGGGTTGATAGGCTACACAGCTGGGGACCCCAGAGTAAATCAAAAGGTGATAGTATTTTTCAACTTCAAGATTGCATGCAGACCCACACGGGATGTCTGAAGTATTTGAGTCTTTCCAAAAACAAGCTAAAAGAAAGGTAAATGGAAAGAAAAGAGAGTTTTTTTTTTTTTTCAGAAGAGGTTGGAGGGGAAATCATTAAAAGCAAGTAGAAAAAAGGGTGTAGTGGGTCCCCAAAAAAACAAACAAAAATAGATCAGGGAAAAAACCCCCAACAAGGAAAGAAGGAGAGAAAGGAGGAGATATGTTGGGGAAATGAAAATTGTATAAGGCATGAAAATTTAAAAACAAAGCCCTTTAAAACATTCAGGCTAAAAAGAAAATAGGTTTTAATGTTAGGGCCAATTTTGCGCCTTGTCAGGAAACCAATGGAATGTAAGAAAAGGGGGTTTGGAACATGGGGGAAATTTTTAAACAAAAATGTTTTTATTTTAAAAAATTCTATCTGATTGGAAAACAAAATCATTTTTAAAAAAAAAAAAAGAGCAGGTAGCCACTTAAACAATGCATAGAGATGGGCCGGAAAACAAATTTTTTTTCGTTTCGTTACGTTTGTCTTTTCCCGCATGAAAAAAAAAAGAAAAATTTTGATGAAAATGAAAAGAAACAAAAGAACACGAAAATTTTTGGTATTCGTTTTGTTTCCGTTAAGGCGCGCCAATGAAAATGAGCTGTTTTAAATTTTAAAAAACCGGGAACCCTAAAACGCACAGAAAATTTTTTTTATTTTTAAATTTACCTAGGGGGTTGGGGGTTTTTAAAACGTTTGTTTTAGTCCCCCTCGCATGTATTTTCTTTTCCTTTTTTAAAATGGAGCGCCCCCAACCCACAAAATGGAGGCAACCCTGTGATGGGTCATGTTAAACCCAATAGCATGCCCAGGTGAAAAGGGGCCGGGGGCGGTTGGCAGCCTAGAGGGCATAAAAGTTTGGGGCCCCCCTCCCCCTTGCAGTCTTGGTGGGAGTTAGGGTGGGTTTTTGGGTTTGCTGGACTCTAGCTTCAGTCCTGCAGCCCCCCTGTGTGCGTGCATGCTGCGTACTTCGGTGGTCCCTCCCTTGCCCCCTTTTCGTCCTCTGGTTTCCTTGCCCCTGGGGAAGCCCCCCCTGCTTTGCATCCCCCCTCATACTAGTTATACTGGTTCTTACCAGCATCTTTTTTTTTTAGTGTTTTCCCTCTGTCTGGGGCGTTGGGGGATGACTGCGCCGGAAATGTTTTAAAAATGCACAAAAAAGCTAGGGGAAAAGACAAAAAAAAGAAAAAAAAGTAACGAAATTTTCAAAAATTTCACGACAAACGGAAAGAAACCCAAAAGACCTCTCAAGACAAACAAAAAAACCGAAACCCCTTTTTTTTGTTTGTGCCCCCCCCCCCTACAATGACCCTTTTGATTGACAGAGTCAAGAGATTGATAGGTTAGTATAAGGTAGCCCCATGAGTGTACACAAACTATAGGAACCACCAAGGGGCTTAGACTTTAGGGGGAGAAACTGTATTTTAAAAAAGGGTTTTTTTTTTTGTTTTGTGTGTGTTTGTCTTACAGTCGTGACCGTTTTTTGGGGTCCATGCCCCTGGGTTTTTTGGCGGAAAAATGGAGTGGTTTGCCAGTTCACCCCCCAGGGCCCACGACCTGGTATTCCCCGGTGGTCTCCATCCCGTACTCCCCGGGGACCCCTGCTTTGCTTCCCAATCAAGCGGATGGATGTGTTAGGGTATTTGGGGCTGAACAGGTTTAGCATGTTTTAAATTGATTTTTGAAAAAGGGGACTGAAAATTTTCACGGGAAACAGTCTTTTCATGGGGTGGATAATGACACAAACAAGAGACGAATAACCATTTTGAACTGCAGAAGTTGATAGGACTCTTTGGATTTTTTAGCCCGCCCCTTTTAAAAAGGCTAGTTGGGAAATTTAAATTTCCCCACCTTTGGCCCCACGCCCGAGGGGCCCAAGCCTGAGCTATCCCCATGCCTGTTTAGGAAGAAGTTGAAGGGCTGTTTTTGTTGAAGGTGGTCGATTTGGCAATAGTAGATTTATTAACAAATAGGGAAAAAAAAGGGGCAAAAGAACCATTTAACTTTGACTTTTAAAAAAACGGTATGTAAAAAGCTAGTCATATGGGAAATTGATTAAAAGGCGGGATTTTTCCAATGGGCCTTTTTTTCCAGGGTATTTTTTTTTTTCTCCCTTTTTACCCCCTTTTAAAGCATGGCAAATTAAATAGTTTGTTCCTTACCCTTCAAAAAGATGAATTTAATTTGATAAGTAGCAACCTTTTTTCACTTATACTAGAGTCCCCGTGTTGATAATTTTGAAAAAAAAAAGCTCAGATTTTTCCCCGTGATTGATATAATGTCCAAAAGTCACTTCCCTTAGGCATCTGAAGAGGACAGAGATGACAATATTTAGATTATTAGAAGAAGGCTTAAATTTTTTACCCTGTCAAAGCTCTTGCTCTAAATTTCCCCACAGCGAAAAATTCATGTGTCCAAATTTCCTTTTTATTAAGTCATTGTCTGAAATGAGACGTGGGGGGTTTAATTGGCCAGAGTAGTTTATGCTGTCAACTTGGTATTAAAAAGCTTTTTACTTTACAACTTTTAGTCATTTTGTGGATTTTTTAATACTCTCGATCCATCACGCTCTCTTGTGAGACCAAAAAAACCAACCAACAGAGAGAAACTGATGAGCCAAAGATAATTTATGTCCCCCCCTCTCAAAAGTGTTTGCGGGCATTTAAAATTGCATTCAAAGTCCCTTTAAATCTTTTAAGCATTTTGAAAGCATTCTATTATTAAATTTTTATCTATTATCTATCTATCTATTATCTATTATTTTATTATCACCAAACAACAAAAACAAAACACCCCAAACAAACAAGTGGTTCCTTGTATAAAGGAATTAAAATTTGTTCCAAATGAAATTATTTTTAAGCAAATTTTTTTTTACAAATTTCCCCTAGGAAATTTATTGAAATGGGTAATCCCATTTTTTTGTTGTATGGATTTGCCCCATAGGCAATTTGTTAAGCAAATTTCCCCTATTCTGAATTTTTATGTTTTACAAATTTTAGTTATACAAAACTGTTTTTTTCGAGGGTCCCTGTATATATATTCTGTTTTTTGTTTTCCTCAACTCGAACAACCCCCGTACAGTGTGGGGACGATTGGGCCCCTCTCAATAGAAGGGGGGGAATTCGCATTCTGCCAGTTTAAAAATTATTATTATTAAATTCAGAATGTGAACGCCCGCCCCCCTTGTAGTTGGGATGGGACAGTCGTCCTGCCCGTTCGTATCCACATCTAGGGTTCCCAAATCTGTACTGAAACTTTTTTCCTTTTCAGCCACTTTTTTTGGGGGTGTGAAAAAAATGGGGAAGCCTTTTTGAGAAGCTGTTGGGGGCGGCATGGGGGTTTTTGCGTTAGACCCCGGAAACGGCCTTTGGGGGCGACCACGAGCATGACCCCCTGCCTGATCTGGCCCAAACAAAAGGTCTCTTGGCCTGGGCTCAAGTGGATGTCAAAAAAATGGAACACAGCAAAGCGGGAAGCCCTTTTTTCTGCTTTGGTGGGTTTGCTTTTAGACCAGGATGCCCAAATTTGGCCCCCCAGATGTTTTGGACACAATTCCCAAAGTCCTTTGCCATTGGAAAAACAGGCCCGGATTTGGGACTTTGGTCCAAAAAATTTGGGGGCCAAAGTTGGAATGCCCGTTTTAGATAGTCACCCCTTTTTTCCCCCCCCAAGTTTGGTGCCCAAAAACTTCCCCCATTGTGGGTTTGGGGGGGGGTAAAGGGTCCCTCATTCCTTTCCCCATAGGGACGGAAATGGGGGAAACCCAAAATTTAGACAAAGCGTTTGGGGTTTGGCACCCAATGAAAAAAGCGGAACCGCAAAAGTGGCAAAAAGGCTTCCCCCCTTTTTGTGTTCCCCTTTTGGGCCACGTTGAGGGGCCCCGAAAGCCCAATGCAGAAAAACTGGAAATTTTTTTTTCTTCCGTTTTGCTGTGTTGGGCTTTTTGGGGGTCTCCCAACATGGCGTCAAAAAGTGAACAATTCGAAGCGTCGCCCCCCTGCTTTCGTGCATGAAAGGAAATTTTTGGAAAATGTGCCCGGTTTGGGAAATGCTACGTACGGCAGGGGGGGGGGTTTTAAAAAGGAATCATTAATGCCTTATGAAAAAAAAAAAAGTTTGGGGCATCCCATTGAAAAATTTTATAAATGAGACATTCCCTTTTCCAGAAAATTGTTTTTTTAACCTTTTTTTTTTAAAATGAGGATTTGTAAAACCAAGGGACTGTACCATTGTACGTAGTTCTTTGCAAAAGGTTAATCTTCTTATAGAATGGTTGTTGTTTTTCTGATTGCTCTTTTTGGTGGTGGGCAAGGTGTATATTCAGCACTCCCTCCCCCCCGATAAATTTCTACAAGGGTCTTTCTGGCTATTCCCCAATAAACCCAGCCCTTCTGGTGGCTCTTCCTTTTAACCAAACTTTCCCGTAAAAAGGAAGGACTGACTAGAGGACTTTTGTAGCTGTAGAAACTCATCCTAAGATGTTCCAAGATGCTGCCCCTCAGACCGAGGTCAGAAAATAATACATGATTTTAACTCAGCCAGTTAAGTCAATTTTGTGAGGAAATGGCAAAGGACAATTCAATTCAAGTTTTCTTAAATCAATCAAATTAAGTTTAGGAATTACTGGAACCTTCAATGACCAATCAGGGTCTGTTTTTCCCAAAACATTTCCTTACCTCTTTGCATGGCTACATATTGTTCATGCCTTTATATCACAAAACTCTCTCTCTCTCTTCTCCTCTTCTCTCCTCTTCTCCCCTCTCCTCTCTCTCTCTCTCTCCACACACACACACACACACACACCCCACACACACAATTGCAAACACAAAAATGTGACCATACATTTTTTAATACTTCTGTTTTTTACTTTCACTCATCTTTCCCTTATTTCAAGCATACCAAAAAGAGGGGCAACAAAGGGCTGCCAGGAGACTAAGGGCCTTTTCACACGACCCCTAAGATCCGCTGGCCCTTTAAAATTCGGACCAAAGATCTTAGGGGTTCGTTGCTCTTCCTTCTCCCCACCAGAGAAAGAGAGGAAAAAATGCAGCTCACCTGGAGGAGTTTCCCCGGAGCTCCATTTCTCTTCTGCTTGCTTTTTTTCCTCCCACCTCTTCTTTTAAAGGGGTGGGAGGCAAAAAAAAACAAAAGCAGAATCCAGGAGACCCCCACACTGACCAGATTAATCCGGACCTGGGGATTTTCACCCACCTCAAGCAGGTACAAGAAAGTGCAGCTGGGTCGCGCTTAGGTGGGCGGGGTCACACTTAATTTCCTGCAAACTCCGGAGCTGGTGGGAAAACACTTGTAAGGTCCGGAGTTTGCAGCCATTTCCTGCGCAGTTTGGGGGTTGTGTATAAAGGCCCTAACAAAACAAGAGGAAATGGGCTTCCACCAGCTTTCAATGAACATCCTTTGAGTTGTGCCATATTTTGTTCCAGCAGATTCCAAAAGAAGTGGCTATTTAATGGGATTTGAGAAAATACTCTTCCTCTAAAAATGGTCTAGTACACTCAATACATAAAATTCATCCATATTTTAAGAATATTTGGCTTGGAGTACTTGTATCTGTCCCCCCTGTTTTTACATTGCTTCCTAATGGGAAATATTGAAACAATATTGATACAAATACAGATTTGTGTTACAGTTCCAACAGATGAAATGGGTTTACATTATCGGGGAATGAATCAAGATAATCTCTCTTCAGTGGCACTGTATACGTCAACGGGATATACACAAATGCTTTTTAGCTGGCAACAATGTTTTGAATGTGTAAATATGATTCACTGACTTAATTTATAGTTCATTGGTTTCCTGCTACGACAAAAGCGCTGTCAATGAATAGCTTAATTACACCCCCAGGTCTGCCACAAAGTTTAAAGAGAGTTCAGCAACAATATCTGCATTTAAAATTAGACCACAGACTAAGGAAACATAAAGAGAACTTCAACTGGATTTTCACAAATAAGCCAAAATTGGTTAAACAAATCTGTAATTTGATTGCTTTACAACAGTCCAGTACATGTTGTGATTCAGCTTGGGAGGTGATTCAGCGGAGAGGCAATTCAGCAGGAAAACTCTACCCCTGTGACTGCTTTGAAGTATAAATTTTCAAATGCTTCGGGATCAAACCCTGTGGGAGATACGTTACCACCAGCATAGCCCCCCAACCTCACGGAAAGCATGCAAGCCCCTCCATCTAATCAAGGGCCCTTTGTGTCCATGGAGGGCCAGCATCCCCCGAACCAAACTGATGACCTCTTGACCATAACACGCCAGAAATCAAAAAACAGAATTAAGAAATGTTGAATCCTTGACATTGTACCGCCAGGGGATGCCAAATTGAAGCTCAAGATTTGAAAAACTAACACAACACAGAGACCTAGCAATCGAAAACATCTTCCTTGTGGGTTTAAACACAGTTCATTGACCCCCTTAGTCATTGGGGTTGGGAACAATGTCAAGAAATTTCCAAAAATATTCCAAAACCGTTTCAGATTTTCAGAAATAACAGCATCAGAGCTAAACAAAACAAAGCAAAGCAAAAAGCAAAGTGTTCCTTTTATATACCACCCCATACCACTACAAGTAGTTCTGGGTGGTTTTACAATTTTAATTAAAGTGTGCAGGCTACACATTGACCCCAGCAAGCTGGGTACTCATTTTACTGACCTTGGAAGGATGGAAGGCTGAGTGAACCTTGAGCCTGCTACCAGGATTGAACCAGGTCGTGAGCACAGTTTTACCTGCAGTACAGGCATTTAATCACTGCACCATGAGCATTAGTAGGAATAGCTTGCTTTTATACCCACCGATACTTAAAAAAATTATTAATACCAGTCAATGTTTGACAAGTTTGATTGACTGTACTTTGTATTTCATCATCATCATCATCATCATCATCATCATCATCATCATCATCATAAATCATCATCATTGAACTGAAGAAGTAGAGAAAAACCCTCTGGACCACTGAGCCCAGTCCTATAAAGGAACCTCTGGCCCCAAAAGCCAAAGAATCACATCCAGTGAGTTGTTTAGAATCATAGAATTATAGAATCATAGAGTTGAAAGAGACCTCAATGGCCCAAATCTAGTCCAAGCCCCTGCCATGCGGGAAACCCCTATCACAGAAATTTCCGACAGATGGCCATCCAGCCTTGCTTAAAAACCTCCAAGGAAGGAGACTCCACCACCGTTCTACTGAAAGCTGACATACAAAGATGGACCACAGATATCATCCTCAAAGCTGGAAGGAAATATGTGTTTCCTTTTTAATTAATACAATTTATTAATAACTTTATTATTAACTGTACTGTAACTGTAACTAAATAGTTGTAGCCGAGGGGGGCCTCCCATAGTGCCACTTATATTCTGGTCCACTGATGTTGTTTTTTAGTGTGAAGCTATGTTTTAGACCCAGTATGGGGGTGCTGTTCAAAGAAAGCAGCCCTCCCAGCCAAAACTAGGTCAGCATATTACTTGGGAGCCGTACGAGCTCAGTGACTTTAGGCCCTTATTTTACTTTCTTTCTGTGGGCTATACATATAGGATGTTATTAAATTTGTTATTATCTATTGTAAAGCTGCCCTGTGAACTGTCTGAGGTGAATTTTAAGCTCAGCATCACGTCTTGGCCCCCTTTTTTGTTGCACTACCCGCCAGTGAACTCAGATGGCCATGCATAACGGTTAATGAAAATGGAATGGGCTTAAAACACACTGGTACCAAGCAGCCAATCTTGGTACCAGTCAAAAATTCCCATTCGGCCCAACGCGACAGATTATCTCATTCTCATAACCTCTAAGGGAGCCGCAGGGTGCAGTTCGGTGCAAAAAAGGAGGGTTGGGGTGCGAGTGCCTTTTAAGGGGATTGATCCCTGCACACCCTGGAAAACCCACGTGGTCTCCTCTTTCGCACTGATATAACGGCTGACAGGGCGACCCAAAACGGCCCCTATCCGAGACAAGCCGATAGGAGACTACATTTATGCATTTCCCGTTCTGCATGAGTTCTTGTGAATGGGGAAATGTAAACAGAAAGGCAATACAGAGACTGAATAGCGCAGGCAAGATGAGATGGCTTCCCGGGAGAGTAGAGGCATTGCCAAGCTGGTTGCTCAGTTATATTTTTCCCCTTTATTTTAGCCCGGAGGAAAACC
>JAWVWN010004521.1:0-22500 GCA_037367305.1 Phrynocephalus vlangalii
TTTTTTCCCAAAAATTTCCCAAACTGTGGTCACATCTCCCTCTCGGCTTTATCCTCCTTCACAGGAAAGCTGGGTCAGGACTTCCCTTACAACAACAACAACAACAACAACAAAAATAATCCCAAGATAAGTAAATCCCATCCAGTTTACATTATGAGAGTGAACTTTATCATCCAAACTGGTCCTCCAAGCCATTGGAAACTAGAAATATCCATGGGCATTGCAAAATGCGGCTACTGCACATTGGCAGTCAGTGGTGTCAATAGAGAGAGTTCTTTGTGATGTGCTGAATCCATATCTGTCTTGCTTGTAACATCCAGCTTGCATTGTTCCACTCCAGTTTGTTAACCAGTTTCCACTGAGGAGGGAAGAATTGGGTATCATCTCATGATAGAATCATAGAGATGAAAGCCATCTTGGAGGCGGCTTCACCCCACAGGATGCCTCCCCCCATAGTCCTTCCTTCCCCCAAACTTCCCTCTCTGGTTCCTAGGGCTGTCTATCTTCCCCTTATGCATCACAGCCCCTTCTGGCCCCCTCTGGATGTGACCTATGCCAGTGGTTCTCAACCTGTGGGTCTCCAGATGTTCCTGGACTGCAACTCCCAGAAATCCCTTCCAGCACAGTGAGTGATGGAGGCTTCTGGGAGTTGCAGTCCAGGAACATCTAGGGACCCACAGGTTGAGAACCACTGACCTGCACCATGACACTCGGCCAACACACACCTACTTTGATCTAGATCCTTACTCACACCCTCCAGCTTGCCTGGAAGTCCACTGCCATGATCTCCAATCAGTGCATGTTGGTTAAGGGTGATGGGAGTTGTAGTCCATCACGGTTGACAGACGTTGGCTTGGGGAAAGCCGGTGGAGAGCTTTTGACAGTTTCTACTTGGCTACAAGACTGCGTAATGACAGATTGGGGGGGGAGGGTAGGCATTTTGTTGAGCCTTGTTTACATAAACAGCTGCATTTCCCACACACTGAGATCGAAACTGAGTGGTTTCTTTCTAATGAGGTATCTTTAATGCCAATGGATGCTGCCTCATCCCCTTGGGGCCTCATTCACCACCAGGAATTCTAAACCCATTTAAAAACATATTAAGCACATGTCCTAATGCTTATTGCCCAAAGAATAATTCACACTAGGAACTGCACATTTCCTCCCCCTTGCTGGTCAATCTTTATAAGCCAAGAAATCATGGATCCTTGTATACAAACAACATGGTGCAAATAAAGAATAATTATGTCTACTTGTTTGGCACCAACTCATTTTGTTTGGCAGGAGAGGCATATTTTCTTTTGGAGAAGAGAGAGTTTCAGTGCAAAGCCAGGAATACGAGAGACATATGTCAGGGGCCACCACCTGGTGGGTCTACCGTGTGATGGGCTCAGCTTGGTGTAAATGAAGCTGAGCCAGGAGGGGTGACGGACTCCCAAGGACTACGGGGATCCAAAATGGCAAGTGATTAGGGAAAATGTTTTTGTTATGAAACAAAACGAAACAAAATGGGAATCACCCATGGTGCCAGCGCTCTAGTTGGTTCAATGGGGGGTTCAAAAGCCTCGTTACAAACACCTCCCTGCAGATTTTGACAGCTGGATCCCAGCTGGGAGGCGGGCAGGTAGGAGGAAAGGAGCAGCTAAGCAGAGGTAAATTCCCTGCCTGGCTGCTCCCTTTCCCCCTGCCCCCCTCCCTCCTTGCAAGGGGGTGTTTTGGACAGAGAGGCCTATGGGCAGTGGGGAATCATTTCGTTCTAGATGGGAAAATGGTGTTTCGTTTGTAACAAAACAATGCTTCCCTGTTTTGTTTCATTTTGTTTTGTTAGCTAATGAAAGGACAAAACAGCATTTCATTTTTCGTTAGGTACCCATCCCTAGGCCTAACCAGTGCTGAATAGATGCGAACTAGTACATCACTGGATTTGGAGACTATGCTTCTTTTAGGTTGAACGAGGGCTGTATCTTTCTCTACTGCCACACTATCTGCCTAGATGCGCTAAGCCAGGGGTGTCTAAACTTTTTTTTGTAAGGAGGCCAGATTTGGTGAGGTGAAAATGTGTGTGGGGCCGACCATTCAGCCTGAAGGGAGGAGAAAGGGCGTGGTCAGTGTGCATCTGCAACAGCTGTAAATACTTCGGTTTTCAAGGTGCCCAAAGGCCAACGGCTGTTGCATGGCCGGGAATCAGCCACGCGCACCCAAGAGGCGCCACTGCTCGCTTATGCTGCCCTCCCTCGCACGGAGGTGGGGAAGACGCTGCAGCAACGGAGCCAGGCGCAGGTTAGGCCGGGCAGGTGGCTAAGGGGATGGACAGAGGCAGGGAGGACAGGCAAACCATAAAACTGCAAACTGATGTCTCTCTAACCACACAGGGAAGGGCTGGCCAGTGGTGGATGAGTGACAGGCTGAGCCAGTAGGGGAAGAGGCTGAGGGCCACTCAAAATTTTAAATTGGGCTGCATTTTGGTCCCTGGGCTGGACTTTGGACATGCCTGCCCTAAGCACATCTGATCTCACCTGATTTCGGAAGCTAAGCAGGTTCTGGCCTGGTTAGTACTTGGATGGGAGACCACCAGGGAATACCAGGTGCTGTAGGCGCCTGGAGTAGGAACTGGCAAAACCACTCCAGTATTCCTCCATCTCTTTCCTAGGTGAGTGCTTTATTTATCTTTTGAAAGGCTTCTTAATTTGTTCTCATTAGGTGGTTTGTCCATTTTTACTCAGAGACCGATGAAGAGAGATTGCTTAGAGACATGATTTGTTTGGATTCATTTTAAGCTGAGCCTGCACCATCGTGTACGTTTGCGTCTCATATGTATTCGATCACATGGCCACCATCTGAAGCTTCCATATGCTCTCAGAAACAATGGAACACAGAGCCACTGGAAGTAGATAAAGGTTGCCATTTTTTAATATACAATTATACAGTTCATACTTCGTCATCAGATTTCGTCAAGTGAAGAATTGACTCCCTTCAGGATCTGCATGGCAAAGAGGTACCACAGTAGCTTCAAGCCAAGTAATCCATTATAATTGGTTTGCTGGTTGTCCTCTTTTCAGTCTGAGCCTAGGGACCAGCTTTAAGATACAAGCAGTGGCGTCCTATTCCAGCTGAGCACCGTCACTGCTTCTCTCTGCTTGCCAGTTAATGAGCGTCTAGACCAGGGGTCCTCAACCTAAGGCCCGGGGGCTGGATGCGGCCCCTCAGGGTCCTGAATCTGCCCCCAATTGCAGACCCCCCCTCACCTACCCCCTGCTTTGCAAGCCAGCCAGCCTCCGCAGCTGCTTTTATTGCTGAGGCAGTTCAAAGCGATGGGCTACGTCACCTCCCCACCCCTCCACCCCCACCGCCCAGATGATCGGCATGCTAGCTAGTGGGCAGTTCAAAGTGGGAAGGCCATGGCAGGTCTCCATGCCTCCCACCACCAGCCAGATGGTCAAGGCACCGGCTGCAGCCAGCGGGGCAATTTAAAATGTCAGCTTTTTTTTTTTCGGATCTGGTGGTCCAGCCCCAGTGGTGTCTGGGGGATATTGGACTGGCCCGCTGTTTGAAAACTTTGAGGACCCCTGGTCTAGACAGTCAAGTTGTCCCAGGGTAAACAGGGTCAGGAACTGGCAAACCACTCATACTCCTGCCAAGAAAACTCCATGGACATGGGGTCACAAAGAGTCGTTCACAACTGTAATGACACAACACACACACACACACACACACACACACACACACAAAAAAATCAACAAGGGAAAAATCACTTCAATGGTGTGAAATAAACCCCTATTTACCCCCGCCCTCCTACTCCATGTCCATGAAAAATCCTCTTGTCCCCCCTTTCCCCCTTTGTGGGAAACCCAATGGTTTTTTAAAAAAAACATTCGGCAAGTGGCACAGCGTTTGGGGTTTGGCTGTCCCTTAGTGTACAGAAAATTTTTTAAAAAATTGGTTGGGGAACCGGCCACGGGGGGGGCCTTTTTCATATGTGGAAAATGGACTAAAAAAACAGAGGAACCCTTTGTAGTAAAAAAAGAAAAAAAGTACGGGATAGTTGGGGGAAAAAATTTGGGCCTGGGGTTCCCATGATTTCCCCAAAAAAATGTTTTTTGTTGCTATTGAAAAATTTAGTTTAAAAAAACGGGGTCCAGATTTTGAGAAAAAGTCACCATGTGACGGGCCCCTTCCATCACCAGTAGAGGGGAAAGGGTTGGGGGAAAAATTTTAGGTGGGAGCAAGGGAAACTGGGGAGAAAAAACCCCCCGGGGGGTTAAAAAATTCCCGCTTTGGACATAAAACCCAAACGGTTAGCCATCGGCCACCCTTGCTGGCCCCACATTTTGTTTCAAGGATAACGGGAAAAGAAGTTTTAATAGGGGAAAGAAAAAAGAATCACTTTTATTTTTTGAGTGAGGCCCGGGGCTTGGCAATTAGGGGGTCCCTAACCCCATCTTCCCCCAAGCTCTTTGTTTTTTAAACACTAAAGCAATATTTGCTGCTTCAGAGAGCCCCAATTAAATTTTTGAGCACAAGAAACAATTTGGGCCCCTTCTTTTAAATTCCCCTTCCCAGATCACCCTTGGGGAGTGGAAAAAATACCCCGGGTTTTCACTTTGAACTCCAAATAATTTCAGAACAGTTTGGGTTTGCGCTTACAACTTATCCCAGGGGGCATCATTTCCCTGTGTCTAAAACCACATGTGCACTGATGTACAGTTTAGTCTTTTAAAAAACGGGAAAAAGTCATGGTTTTTTGGGTTTTGGGGCCCGGGGGGGAGTTATGGCTTTTCCCATTGGGAAAAACCTATTGGCGAAAATAACAATCTTGCATGAACCGTTTCAAATGGGAAGGCCAAACCCCAAAAAAAATTTTTTTGCCATTTAACCTATTAGCTGCATATATACCCCAATATAAGTGACCAGAGATTTTAATTTTGGGGCCCCCCCATTTTTTTTGGCCTTTAAAAAGGGGGAAAAATTTTTGATTGATTCAAGTTTACCCGAAGTAAATTTTTCCTTTCCCAAATCCCTTCCTCAAGCAGGGGTTCCCTTCCTGTCCTCCCCCTCCTCCTCCCCCTCCTCGTTTTTTGGGGGGGGGAAAAAAAATGGGGGGGGGGGGGAGAAAACAGCGGGTTTTTAAAACTCAGGGGTCCCCAGATTTTAAGAGAAGCCGACCTTAAAGGGAGAAATTTTTTTTTTAAAGAGGGGAAAAAAAAAACTGTTGGCATTTTAACTGTTGCCTTACAAATTTTGGGATAAGGTTTGTTTTCGATTTACTTTTTTTTTTCATTTTTAAACTTTTTTTTTTAAATTTTTTTTAAGTTTGGGTTTCCCCGGACGAAAAGGTTTAGTTCGACTAAGAGCACGCATTCGGAACGGAAAATTTAAAATTTTTTTAAATCGAGGGTTTCCACTGTATTTCCCCCCCCCCCCCCCAAGCAAGAACCCTGGTGGCATTGGCACTTGTTTTTGGAGAGAGAAAAAAATTTTAAAAAAACCCGCCCCTTCTCCCCCTCCCAAATCGGGTGAAAAGAGGGAGAAGCAGTGGGTTTGTAAACGTTTTCTCTCCCCTCTAGAAGCAAGCACCAATGTTTCCCCATGGGTTTTAAAATTTTCCAGGTCATTAAAATGAGTACCCAGATTTCTGGGGGGGGTGTGTGCAATGTGTAGCCTGAAAACTGTTAAATTTAAAAACGTTTAAAACCCTCCAAAAGACTAATTGAAGTGGTATGGGGGCCCTTTATAAACGGAACACTTTACTTAAAAAAATCTGGTTTGGAAACCCTTTCTGGAGATTTGCCCTTTAAACTACTCAATGTAGGTGCACAAACTGCAGACCTGAGTTGTTTAATTGACACATTTTGGCTTGCTTCCTGGTCACCCTCAAGAATGGGGCTCCAGTATTAAACCCGTGGCTATACCCCGTGAAGTTCACCCAATGCATTTTGCTAGCATACAGCGGGTATAAAAAAAATTTACACACCCCTGTTAAAATGTCAAGTTCCGTGACGTAAATAAATGAGACAAAGATAAATAAATTTTAGAACTTTTCCCCCTTGAAGGAGACCTATGGACAACCCGTTTTAAAACCTTTAAAATGAAAAACTCTTAGGTGGAGGAAGGAAAAATAAAAAAAAATGGTGGGAATTTTGGGGCACACCCCCCTTTTTATTTCTGTCTTGCTCTTTATGTTTTTTTTTGTTCTATTTTTAAAGTGGGGAACCCCCCTGGTTTCCCCTTTTTGGAAAGGGGGGTTACAATGGGAAAAATAAAAAAAAAATAAATAAAATTTAAATGGGGGTTTTAGCTGTGCTCGCAGTAAAAAATCAAATTCAAACTCAGGGTTTAAATAAGAGTCAGTACACACCTGCTATAATTTAAAGTGCCCCTGAGGAATCCCAAATAAAGATCAGCTGTGCTAGTAGGTTTTTCCTGACATTTTCTTAGTCACATCCTACAGCAGAACTGATAAAACTGCACCTTCAATATCTCACTACTCTTGGAAGCCCTATTAAGGTTGTTACGAGTCAGTTTTCTGTTCCCCACTTGACGGAACAGAACAACAATGCATAAATCCTCAGTAATTTCTTGGCTTATACACACATTTGGAAGTCTATGTGTAATTTTTCATTCCCTCCCAAACCTATTTAAATATAATTAGAGAACATGTTTAAAGCAGCATTGAGAACCAAGCACTTCAAAAATTGCTTTTCCCCGGGAGTACCAGCTCCTTGCTGTTTAAATAACAACAAATGATTTTCTGAAATGGAATTTAACTAACAAAGGTTGGCCTCTTGAAAAACAGCAACAAACAACTGAGGTTTCAGAGAACTGCCATTAAAAGGAGGCCTAAATTACCACTAAAAGGGGGACTTTTCCTGGAGGAAAAGTCCATCACAGGCGACAAGCCATGATGGATGTGTAATCTCCAGGCTTAAAACTGGGGTACTTCAAGGACCAGATGCAGGGGAGTGGTATCAGGAGACAGAGATCTAGTCTCGTGCGCTCCAGGACACATTTGGTGGGGCCACTGTGAGATAAAGGAAGCTGAACTAGATGGGCTTTTGGCCTGATCCAGCATGGCTGTTCTTATGTTCCATAATTAGATATAATTAGATATAATTAGATATAATTAGATATAAAGGGGTGTGGTGGCTCAGGAGACTAAGGCTCCGAAAACTGTTGGCTGCAAAGTTGGTGGCTCGGTGGTTCGAATCCCGGGTGCCACGCAGGGGAGTGAGCTCCCGCTGATAACCCCAGCTCCTGCCAACCTAGCAGTTTGAAAGCATGTCAATGCAAGTAGAAAAATAGGTACTCGCCGTAAAAAAGCAGGAAGGTAAAACAGTGTTTCCTTGCAGCCATGCCAGCGTATGGCCATGGACTTGCACAACATTGGCTCTTTTGGCTTGAATACGGAGATGAGCACCACCCTAGAGTTGGACACGACTAGCACGCTGGCGGGGAAAAAGTTTTTATAATTAATACAATTCAAAGTCTCCTCCCCCTCCTTTTAAAACAAAACCCAGGAGAAGTTTTGTCAGGGGGGTTTTTGGCGTACGGATGTGGCCGAGGCTGGGGGAAAGGGGGGGAAAGGGTAACCGCACAGGGAAAACCTCCTTTGGCTTCGCAACTTGAACGTTTAGGGCGGGGGGTAGGGGCCTCATGCAGTGCGGTTTTGGATTACTTGCAACCCGGGTTTTTGAGGCTCAAAAAGACACCCCTTTTTTTTTTTTAAAATAATGGCCCAAAGAGGAACCCCCGCCCCCCAAAGACATCCGGCGCCTGTTTAGAGCTCGGGCCACGATCTAAAAAGGTTTAAAAAACTACTGTTTAAATGGCCGGGTCCCGTGAGTAAGCACAATAATTACTCGGGGGTCGGGAGAAGCAATGTTGTTTTTTTTTCTAGACAAAATAATTTTTGTTTTATAAGAAAAAGGGAGCTATTTTTCGGTTTTTGCCGTTGATTCTGCTGGCCGCTGGCTGCTTAGAAAATGCACCCCGGGCTTGGAAAGTTCCCAATGATTACAAACATTTTTAGATTTTCTGAGCCTGCCTTTTGTCTAATTTACCCGGGTAAAGACAAAAAAAAAAATTCCAGCCAAATAGGTTGGCGGGAAAATTATCTATACAGCACACAATCGCCCAGCTCTACAGCTATCGAGCAGCCCCCAACAACGGGGGGGTAAAAATGGCGTCAGGATCTGAGAAGGGAAAAGAGGGAGACCCTCCTCCCCCCACAACAAGCCCTTAAAGGGGAAACTGCTTTAAAATGAGGAGGGAGCTAGAGCACATTTGTTAATCAACAGGACATGATACTAGAATGGATGGCCTTTAAAAGGGATCTCCAAAGCCCTAAACAAGATTATCACATAAATAAAGTTAAATGGCCAGCGGCTGATAATTTGGCAGGAAAATTTTAAAAAATCGGGGGAATCGTGTAAGGGAAAAAAAACTCAAATTAACTCTCAGAAGCAGGTTTTATCAAAACTAATAAAAACTAATTACTTTGAAGATTACTCCCGGAGGCAGAACCCAACGTTTAAATTTTGTTATTCAAAAAAGGGGGGCATCATTAAAACAGAATTTTTTAAACCCTGGTTTAACTCCTTTCTCCCCAAACAAAAAGGGGACGACGATTTGGGGAGTTCATTTTTGGGGCAAGCAAGAGATGGGGCCCCCCAAAACCGGATATAAGATTTGCTTCTTATGTAAAAAAGAGCGTCTTATTCTTCAATTAAGCCAATCCTAATATTCGAAGAGAGGAGATCAACGGTGCAATTTTTCAAGTTTTTTTTTTTAAAAGAAACTGCTGAGGGCGTAAATCGATGAGACCTCAAATAATTTTAAGGAAAAAAACTATCACATTCTTGGGGCCACCCCCTTTTTTGAAATTTTGGAAAAGGCTCTTTTCAACACACTATTCACTTCTAGAAAAAGGGCCAGCACTTTTTTGAAGCATGGAACATACAAGACGACTCGGGTTCTGCCGTTTTTCCCCGGGAACTTCAGTGAAACATCAGGACATGATTTCTCCTTTTTACCCCGACCCAGGAAACTTCGATAAGATAAAAAAATTTTGAAACTCATTTAACTTACTCCTCTCTCTTTTCCCCTTCTCTCACCTCCATCACCCCCTTTGTTTTTTCTTTTTTTATCTTTCCCCCCCCCTTTCCCCTTCCACGTCTCTTCCCCCCCCCCCCCCCTTTTTTTTTTTTTTTTCTTTTTTTTTCCAAATTTTTAATTTTTGTTTTTTGGGTGTTTTTTTTTTACCCCTTTTTCTTCCCCCTTCCCCCCCCCTCCCCTCCCTTCTTTTTTTTGTTTTTGTTTGTTTGTTTTTTTGTTTTTTTGGGTTTTTTTTTTTTTTGAGGGTGGTGGTGGTGGTGAGGGGGTGGTTTAGAGGGGGGTAGAATAAAATTATAAATTTACAGTAACACGCTATTTAAAGAGCAATGAATCTAGGTGGTAATGTTTGGACGACCTCCCCCCTCCCCTCCCTTGATGCCTGTAAACAGTATTAGCTGTGGGGGGGGAGAAAAGAATATTTTTTTTTGGGGTGGAGGATTAGATTTATTTTAGTTTATTTTTTATTAAATTGAGGTTTTTTTTTTGTTTTCAAAACGGGCCCCATTCCAGAATATTGAAACAAAAAGAAATGGGTTAGGGGAAAGTTTATAAAATTAGCAACATTGAATGAAAAAGGTCTGGGGTCATTTTCAAAGAGAAATAAAATCAAGCGAGATAAAAAAAAGGCAAAAAATAGATATTCCCTTTTTGCAAGAAATCACAAATAAGAAAAGGGTAATATAATATTCTTTTCAATGGGGAAAGATCATTATCTTTGTTTAACTGTATGCACCAAACTTTTAACCAAGGCCGCTTTTACAATTTTTTTTTGGGGAAATCGATTAAATTGGTTTAAAAAAGGGGTATTTAAAAGGGCAGGGGATTTCATATGGCTTAGTAAAAAAAAAGATAAATGGGTATGTAAAAAGGAAAAGATGGAGGACAAGACATACAACCAGAAAAGTTTTAAAATACAACAGGATTAAGGATGTCAGAGAGAACTAAAAGGGAAAATGAAATAAAATACACCTTTCACCCCCAGTGCACAAAACCTATTCTGGGAAAAGTTTTTGTGTTTTTTTTCACAAGCCTAATACCCAAGATAAATAATACCGAAATTGAGATCAAAAAAACATTTGATCTGTTTTTAATGTCGTTTATTTAGCAAAAAATAAAAATTATAGAGAAGCTAAAAGGTGAGAAAAATTTTAAAAATATTTAAACTCCAGAAGTGCGGGAAAAAAGGTTTTTTTAAAAAAAGTTTGGTTGGAAATTTGGGGATATAAACGGGTCCCAAACCCAATATAGGGACACCCTGAAATTAGCTAGAGCCCTTTATCTAAAAGAAAATTTTAAAAACTAAAAAACGGGAAGAACTCAATAAAGAAAATTAAAAATTAATAGCAGATTTAGAATTCCAATTTTTTCTTACTAAGGATAAAAGATACTGGGGTTTGATGAAGCAAAAAAAAAGAGTTAGAAGATCTAATTTAAAAAAAACCCAAAAAGGGAATTTCTGTCCCTAAAAAAAATTTTTTTTTTTGAAAACAGCAAAAAGAACTAAAAACTTTTACCCAAATTTTGCACAAAAAAGACAAGACAAGAATACAATAGGGATTATAAAAGACCCTCAGGTAAGACTGCCACAAATAAAGGGAAAAGTTGTTAGCTAACAAGAGTTTTATCATTTTTATCACTCAAAAAATAAATAAGGAGGATATAGAAAGGAATCATTAAAAATTTAAAGAGGGTTTGGGAACGGAAGATATGCTGAAAGGGAAAAGGCCTTTACAGACCAAAAATAAGCGAGGTAATAGAAAACTAAGAATAATAAAACGCCCGGAGTGGACGCTTGGGACCTAAATTTTTTAAAAAACTCTTTAAAGCATATTAATACCAAAATTTAAAAGAAGCTAAAATGAAATTTTGGATGGGAACAAATTCCGAACGGGGACCCATTCTTTAACTATTTTAATTCCAAAACCAAAAAAAATTTAATGGTATTGGGTCCAAAAGACCAAAAACCTTATTTAAAACAAGATGCTAAATTTTTACAGCAATTTTGGCTAAAAAAAAGAATAAATTTTTTGCAATATATTTAAAAAAGGGCAATGTGGTTTTACAAAGGGAGACAAATGGCAAATATTTTTGAAGGAATTTGAATGTTTTTTTTGAAATGGGGGAAAGAGTATACTAAAGCGGGGTGTTATCTCTAGATCTTTTTTTTTAAAACTTTTGTTGTGTTCAATGGCCCCCATTAAAAATTTGTTAAAAAAAGGGTTGGGAAAACTTTTGGAGTAATAAATCAACTATATTCAACGGGCATTCCCCAAAAATAGTTAAAGATGGGTTGACGAACAAACACCCCAGGCCGAGGAACAGACAAGGAGTCCCCCTTTCTCCATCCCTTTTTTTTTTGTTATAGAGCTCCTGGCAAATGCCATAAGGGGCGATAATTATTAAAAGGGATAGGGAAAAATGGGGCAACTAAAATCAGTTTTTTCAGGACGATCTTTTTGATATTGAAAAACCCCAAAAGAGAATATTCAAAAGTAAAACTCTTTAGAAAATTTGGAGAAAAAACGGATTATGTCTAAATGGGAAAAATCAGAGAGTTTATTGTTCAATTTGGAAAACATGACTTAAAGATGATTGAAAAAATCTGGACTTTAAAACCCGGAAAAAAACATTAAAAATTAGGATTAAAAATCCATAAAGAATTTACAAAAAAAAGAAAGAAATATTTCGAAATTAAAGAAGAGATGAAAAACAAATTATTATCCACTCTAAACTAAAAATTTTCGTGGTTTTTTGGCAGAATTGCATTGTAAAAAAGAAAATACTTCCAAAAATTAACTTTTTTTTAAAATGTTACCGGTTCAGTTTTTAGAAAGGAAATTAAAACTCTCCAAGACATTAAAAAGGGATTTTAAGCAGGAAAAAAAATCAAGAAAAATAAAAGTCTATTATAGATCTCAGAAAAAAAGAGGAATAGGTATACCCAATATAAAAAATTTTTTATATAGCCCAAAAACTTAGTTCTTTGGGGGAAAATTATTTTTAAAAACCCCAAAGCTAAAATGGTGGGAGCAAGATCTTTGGATTAAAAGGGGGGAAAAAAACACATCCGCTCGAGGGTTTTCCAAAAATCCTTTTAAAGAAAGCAAGGAAAAATACCAAAAAAAAGTAGGTCCTTGGGTGCAATCCCAAAATACCTGGATCAACATTTGAAAACCCCCGGGATTGATTTAAATCAACATTGGTCAAATAAAATGGCAACATTATTAGGAAAGCATATGTTCTAAAGAAAATAAATTTTCCCGTCATTTCCCCGGCTCTTAGAAAGAGCTCAATCATTGGAGAAAAACCAACTCCAGCTTAACACCTGGCAGCTGTGTTTTTCCAACTTTGAGAAAACATGAGGAAAAACTAGTGTCTAGATCAAGGGAAGTGATAGTACCACTATTCAGCTCTGTTCAGACCCCACCTGGAGTACTGCGTCCAGTTCTGTGCACCTCAATTTAAAAAGGATGTTGACAACCTGGAACGGGTACAGAGGAGGGCGACCAGGATAGTTGAAGGTCTGGAGGAAATGTCTTATGAGGAACGGCTTAGGGAACTGGGGAATGTTTGGCCTTTCAAAAAGAAGGTTAAGAGGGGATATGATAGCTATGTTTAAATATTTGAAAGGATGTCACATTGAAGAAGGCACTGGTTTGTTTTCCATGGCTTCGGTGACTAGGACTCAGGGCAATGGTTTCAAACTAAAGGAAAAGAGATTCCATTTGAACATTAGGAAGAACATCATGACAGTTAGAGCTGTTTGGCACTGGAATATGCTGCCACGGAGGGTGGTGGAGTCTCCTTCTTTGGAGGTTTTAAAGCAGAGGCTGGATGGCCATCTGTCAGAAATATTGTGATGGGGTTCCTGCATGGCAGGGGGTTGCACTAGATGGCCCTTGAGGTCTCGTCCAACTCTATGAGTCCATGATTAACTAACTGTTGCATTTTAATGGGAGCTTTCATGGACAAATTCACTTCCTCAGGTGTAAGAAGTTGAATAGACATTTGTCAGGAATGCTTTATAGGGATGTGAATTCCTTGCTTTGAAAGGGGGTTTGACTTGGTGGCACTCAGAGAGTCTTTTCCAGCTTCAAAATTATTTGATTCCACAATTCTGGCATCTGAGAACCACAACGGGGTGTTCATGCACACATAACACCCCCCTCCAAAATCCGATTTGCTCCAAGCTCCACTTATTTCATGAATGTTATTTTCCGGAAGGGAGTTCATTTGTTGTTAAACAATTGTATTTCACTCTACTGTGAAAGACTTGAAGATCTACTGATAAACACAGATTTATTTTCTCATCCTTCCAGAAAGAAATGATGCATTAAACAGTATATAGACTTATCAGGATTAAGATGCCTTTTCTCTGTAACCAATGTGCTGTGCCTAGCCTACCATAGATCACAGACTGCAGAATTAAATGCCTCTGTTTTCAGTTCCCCGTGAGAGATGTCTTTTTTCTTCAAAAATAAAAACACAACCCATGTGATCTCCTCCAGCGAGGGTACTTTGACCATTTTTAAGCATTAAAATTTAATTGGAAATACCAAAGAAAGAGGTGCAAAGGGCAAGACAGAGAAAGGAGAATCAAGAGAAAAGAACAGAGTGCCTTTGGTTTTCTTTAAAACTGCTCCCTATCAGCAGGGACGTCCTCTCAGATGTAAAACTTTCATGTAGTGAGAGGATCCAAGATTGTCAGGGAGCGATTTCATCAGAGAATCAGACACCATCACAAGTCTATACTCCTAGCAGGGTCCCCCCATCCCCTGGGGTGGGCTGGGGGAGGTTGAAGTGGAACTATCCGCTTACAGGGGACAAGAGCCTTCTAGCATTTCTGGCTGATGAGGAGAGACGGATCCTACCACTAGCCCTTCGTTCATTGAAATGATTTACACCTTGGCGTGACGTCTCTGGGATTCCAGGAGGAAGATATAGATATGTGTGTTTTGTATTTCCTTGCCGAAACAAAGCAGTGACGGAGGAACCCGAGAGGTGGAGGAGAACAGCAGGAAAGCACTTTACACTTCAAAAACCCTGTGGCGAGAGACCAAACGCCGAGACGGTACTGCCAAGCCACACTGGAGTGATTCAGCATTGCCGTTGTGGCTTGAAGCACAGCCTATTTTACACTTCGGTTCAAATTCGGCAATGGCTGTATTCCGATTCAGTGCCAGTGTCCATGCCAGGGCCTTCTTCTGCTGCAGTTTGATCTGGGCCTGAGCCCCTCGTCCTTTGATCCTGTCCCCTACCAATCTTCAACTCTTCTTTTACAGTTCATTGTAAAGCCAGTAGATTGTTTAAATTGTTGTGTGGTGTAAAGGAAAGTCCCCCCAAAGTCCTCCATAACACACCAACACACGCACATATATACCATGGAAACATAGTAACCTGCTGTATTTTGTTGGAATTGTTTGTATATCATATAGATGTTTTTCTTTTTCTTTCCTCCTTGTAGAAATGATCTAGCGCTAAGCTAGATCTATGTAGCGATGAGGTGATCTAGCGCTGAACTAGGTATTCTTTTAAAATTAAAAAAAAAATACTTCAGGGAGAAAGACTGTGGGAGTGGATGTTCCCACTGTCCAAGACATTATGCCTAACTTAGTATGTCACTAGAATACCACCCAATGTCCTTTTGGGGAATGAAACAACTGATCATATGTGGAAAAGTCTGTTTGAATTGTTCCAGCTTTGGTGGGGGGAATAGAAGCCCCCAGAAGCACAGAAAAAATCTTCTTCTGTTTGGTAGCAAAAGAGACTGCACTGATTCGAACTGGCCTTTGTGTTGTGTGATCAATAATATAAAAAAGTGAATTCATATGTTTCGCACCCTTAGCAAATCCCTCAGTATTTGACTGTGTAGTTGCAGCCCAAGGGATCCCCTTTATGGAAGGGAAGAAGACTCTGCACATGCTCTGGTGCTTTACCTTTAAGTCCTTATTTTCCCCACAACAAAGACAAAGTCTACTGCACATGCACAGAAACACTCACCTCTAAGGGCCGGATTTTATAAACTCTGGAATCTGAAACTCTTCCCCTTCGAGTTGCATCAGGCTTTTTGTGGCAGGCTTCCGTGAAAAGTCATGACAGTTAAAAACCCTTTTTGAAGACATTTAGAAAAACAACTTTGTGTTTGATACATCACACTATGACGAAAGGACAGCAATGCCCTTTGGAAGACAAATGGAAAATGCAGTCCTAATCTAAAAACTCATCACCGGGGTGGTCTTCGCATCCTTTTTTCATTGAATTGTTGTCAATAGTGTCTTCTTTTTTAAAAGCTCTAGGGAATTTAAATGTTTTTATAGCACTAAAAGGGAGAATAGAAAGGTCTACTTTTTTCTTACTTGTTTTTTTGTTGCATAGGATGTTTCTTCTCAAGCTGCCCGTCTGCACTGGTATTGAGGGGCAAAACAGAATTACTCAGGGTTAGAGATGGGCACGACTCAAAAAAAATGGTGTTTCGTTTGTCGTTTGGTCGTTTAGGGGTCCGTTTCGGTTCGTTTTCTTTTTCATGACTTTTTTGAAAAAAATTTTGTTTTCGTTTCGTTAGGTAATGAAACGAAAAAACGAAAACAAAAACAAAAAATTGCTGTTTCGTTAGCATTCTTTTTAGTTCAATGCATCTGCTGCAATGAAAACGAAAAACACGGCAAATTTGGTCGTATCGTTTTCGTTTTTGTTTTGTTTTTTAAAAAAAGTTCATTTTGTTTTCGTTGCATAACGAAATGAAAAAATGAAAACGAAAATGAAAAATCGCTCGTTTCGTGCCCATCTCTACTCAGGGTTATCAAGGAAACAATAGAGTATTAAACAAACATATGGGCAATTGGAAAAAATTAATGGGGATACTTATCATTCAAGTCATCATATGATGTGTATAAAGTGGCTTTCCTCAATCTGGCACTCTCAAAATTTGTCCAGCTACCTCTCTTGTCAGGCCTTGCTGTCTTACCCATCAGCCTGGAATAACGGAAGTTGTAGTCACAGTGTTCTCTGACCGAGCATTGCTGCTGGATGATCAGGTGACTGCTGTCACCAAGAATGCTTTTGTCCAGTTTTTACTAATGTGCACTCGGTCTCTAAAAGGTTCGCCATCACTGTCTTAGGGAAAGCATATTTTGGCCACATGGATCCATGCTTGAACGTCCTTCCAGTTAGACTACTGCAATGCACTCTGTGTGGGTTGGCCCCTGGAAAAGATTGCAAAGCACAGCTGGAAAACCGTCTGCTGTCCAGTGTGCACTTCCTTTCCTTTCCCTTTCCCTTCCTTTCCCTTTCCCTTTTTTCCTTCCTTCCTTCTTCCTTCCCTTTCCTTCCTTTTTGGTAAAACTAGACTTTTTGATTTTGCTAGGCTGTCACCACCCAAAACGGGAAAGATTTCTTTTCTGTATGACTGAAAGGAAGAAGAAAAAGTCTCTGTTGGGGGGCCTTCCATCTTCCATATGACCAGGACTTCAACTTTCCCAGGTGACGGGGGGGGAGACTTGATGAGTCCACTCACACAAAATAAAAAAGATTAATAAATGGACGCAAGAAATGGGGGGGGAAAATAGACCTCACCATGCATGGCTCAACTGTAATACTTCACCCAAACTCCTCATGACCTGGTGGTCAATCCCAGGAATGACTCAAGTTTCACTCACCTTCTTTTTTCCCAAGGTCGGAAAATTGGGTTCAGGGGTGATTCACCTAAAATAATAAATTGTAAACAAACCGAGAGCCTTAAGCACTTTATATATTATAAAAAGCAGAAAGCTTTAAAGGGGGAAATAAACATCGGGAAAGGGGAAAAGAGGGGGGAGGAGGAAAAAGAACGGGTGGAAGGGATGTTTTTAGAGGAGATGGCCCATTTAATGATTTAAGAGACAAGGGCACTTTTACAAAACCTCTAAACCCACTGGCAACTAAATTCGGACCAGAGATACGGAAGTTTGTTCGTTCCCCTGGTTCCCACCCTTCCGCACCCCATTTGCCCCTGCTGGGTGGGGGGAGGGAAAAAAAAAGGGGAAAAAAAATGCGGCCCCTCCGTTGCCATGGAGCAGCCCCGTAGCGTTTCCTGTTCTAAAGGGGCGGTGGGGTCAGAAAAAAACAAACAGAAGGCAGGAGACCCACACCCACAGCTTTAAAACCCCGCATGGGAATTTTTTTTTTTACTCCAAACCGGGTACTTTTGAAAAAAGCGCTGGGGCGCGCTTATTGGGCGTGGTCATATTTAAATTTTTTTTAGAGTCTGCAGCTGGGGGGGAAAAAAATTTTTAAGTCCGCATCGGGGAGCCCTATCCCTCAGTTTTTAGGGTTGTTTTAAAACAGCTATAGATGATAACGCACTGAGAGAAGAGTGGGAAGTTGCAGCCATGGAAGATTCTCAGTCTTCCACGGAGTTATCTGAAAGTTGATCAGGGAAAAGGGCTTTTGTGAGATTGAAAATTTCACTACTCATTCAGTAGCTTTGCATCAAATAAGCCCTCCAATTTATAATTCACCTTGGTTTCATGCCACAGTGGCTTGAATGGGTTGTTAGGTGGACAAGGCTTGATATCGTGCTCCTTTTTTAATCAACCCCCAGACAAATCAAAAGAAATTCACATCCCACCGGGAAAGGGCCATCCCAATTACCATCCTTGGGGTTTTGGGGAAGGGATTGCATGGTAGGACTTTCCAATCAGGCCTTGTACATCTAAAAAGGGCCTATTCAGATATTGTTCACCTAATACCCTATTCAGGCCCTGTCCACCCAACCAGCTGTTCAACCGGGGATGATATGAAACCCAAGGTGATCAAAAATTTGGGGGCCTCACAGTAATTTTCTCGACTGACGAAGCTACTTGGATGAGTAATGAAAAAATTTCACCCCACATGAAAAAACCCGTTGCCATGACTCACTTCCAGTCAAGGGGACCTGGCGGGGAATTTTGCCCTTCTGGACCTTAGGTGAGCTGGGAGGATTCATATAATACCCCCCCCCTTCTTATGGGGGAGACAGTAGGTTTTTGGAGAGTAGATGCCGAAGGGCCCAGGCAAAATACGGAAAATCCCCAAAAGGAAATGAGAGGAGCTAGCCCCGTTTTCCTTGGGGTTGTATCCCCTGCCCCTGGTCACATATATAAAACCGGCCTCCCATATAAAAAACGTGGATACCTTGAGGAATTTGGGCAAACAGGGGCCAAAACAGGTTTCCAACCCCCGGATCCCTCCTTGTAGGGAGTTAGGATGGGGAAATTGGGAGTGGGGGACTATATTGTTCTCTGACTTTTGGGTTAAAAAATGGTTTTGAAGCTGGAATTTGAAATTACATTTTGATTACAGTTAAAAAAATTAAAGGGTCAGACCCCTGTTTTCCAAGGAGTTTGGGGAAAGTTTCCGGGCAAGGGCTCCAAAATGCCCCCCCCAAAAACATCAACTTCACAGATTTTCTTTGGTGCAAAAAAGATGGAAGAGACAGGGGGCCCCTCATTGTAAGAGGCCCCCTTTTATCCACGATTCATTATCCACTGTTCATACCCACATTTTTGGAAAGGGGAAAAAATAAAAAATTTCAGCCACCACAAAGAAAGCACTGCCCACAAAGAGCACCGTAAAGCAAGTACGTCACAAGAGCACCCCGTAAAGCAAGCTACTGTCATAAAACAGCAGCCGTAAACAAGCTACTGTTGCAAAAAGCAGCTTAAAGAAGTTCTATCAAAAACATATTTTGGGGACTTTTGGTGTTCTCTCTTATCCATGGTTTTCTTTAAACCAGGGGAAGTTTGGGAACCATCCCCAGGGGATACTGCGGTCCTACTGTACTAGAAAAGTGCCCCCAAACCATAGAAAAATCTGAAAGGCATGCATTTATGTATTTACCCTATGTCCTTGTATAGCACCTTTTCCCCCCCTGGGCTCCCCAAAGCAAAGGGAACAGGTTAAGCGAGAATGGTTCTGAGCCCCGCTCTGATCGATTTGCCACACGCATCTCGCTGGTCGAACAAAACCTACCCAAAAGAGATGGGCAGACTCATCGAAATTTTTTTATTTCGTTTTCTTTTTTTCGTTTCGTTTGCAAAAAATTAAAATGAATTTTTTCAGAAACAAAACGACAACGAAACAAACGAAAAATTTTGCCGTGTTTTTTTTTTTCGTTAGGGGAGACATTGCATTGAAAAGAATGCTAACGAAACGAAAATTTTTTTTATTTTTTTTTTTTTTTTTCGTTTTGTTTCGTAGAAAAAAAAGAAAAAAAAAAATGTGAACCCCCCCGAAAAACGAAAAAAAAACCGAAAAGGACCCCAAAAAGAAAAACGAAAAATGAAAAATTTTTTTTTTGAGCGTGCCCATCCTACTACCCTTTTCAATGGTTGGCTTTCTTTACCTAAGGGAACAGGCTCAGGGCAGGGGCAAATAAGACAGACTTGGCTAAACCGGGGTTCCCAGCTTCCGCGATCATTTTTTTTTAATCTTGCGTGATGCTGTCTAGACATCTTGGGATTATCCCGGGTCGCTCCCAGGGGGTATTTGGTTTGGGTCCGCCCGTTAAACAGAGGCGATTTCCTTTTTACCAAACAGTCCTTTAAATTTTGGAAAAACCCTGGAATGGCGAGCTGGAAATATTGACTGGATAATTTTTCCCCTGTTTTCGAAAGGGATTAAAGGATCGATGTACTTGACCAACAGTCCCTTTGATAAGTGACTGAGCACCAAAAAGGCATGGCCTTAGCCACAAACTCCCCGGATGGCTCCAAACAAGCCACTTCTGTCAGCAAGGTAGGAGTAAATTGAAATTTTTGATGCATATGATCAAGTTTTTAAAACCTTACCTTTTTTAAAAACTAAAATCCCCAATTTCAAACAAAGATTGTTTGTAAAATATCTTTTTTTAACCCCGCCATCCCTCATCACCGGGGAAATCCAAAAAAACACAAGTACAGCGGTACCTTGTATAAAGGGGGAAATTTAAATTTGTCCAATAAATATGTTTTAAACAAAATTTTTCCTTAAAAAATTCCCCATAGGAATGCATTGAAAACAGAGTAACCCATTTTTTTTGTTTATGATTTGCCTCAAGGGGATTATGTAAACAAATTTCCCCCATCTCCCGGGAATTTTTTTTGTTTACAGTTTTATATTATACAAACTGTTTTTTAATTTCAAGGCTCACTTACTTTTTTTGATTGTATGACTGTTTCATTTCATTTCATTTTTACCTCTATTGGGCAGGATTTTGGACATACCCAGGGTTTTAATGGTAAGCTTGGTCAACAGGGAAAAGAAACCAGAGGCTTGAATTTCAAGGCTAAAAAGGGGTGTTGAATCATAAAAAACGAAACATAAAATTTGGGAAAAGACCTCAAGGGGCCCTCTAGTCCAAAACCCCTGCCTGCATAATAAGAATAAGATATTTTTTAATCTTCAGTGTAGGGTCTCCCTCGTTGGAAGGCACCAAAAAACAAAGGACAATGGTATGATATTCAAGGGTTAAACCATGGCCCTGGGGGTGGGTCACTCAATTTCAAAGAAAAGGGGCCTTTGACGTCACAGGGGTGTGGTTTCTCAGGGTTCCCACAGCAAATGGGCAAAGAAAGTAAAAAAAGCAGTGAACCTAAAAACAGATGGATTTGTGATTTCGTGAGCCCTAACTCAGAACACAGTAATCCCCCTTTATCTGGGGGGTTTGGGGCCTGACCTAACCCGCGATAAAGGAAAGTCCGAAATGTGGATACTGGGTTGGGGTTGGGGCTGGGGGGGCCCCGTTGGGCCTCCACACTTCCCCGAGTCTGGTGGGGCCCCGGGAAGCCCCCCAAAGGTTTTCCCCGGGCTGTTGGAGGTTCCGAAGTTGGTTTCAAAATCCGAAGTCACTTCCCCGGTTTTTCGGAAATGACTTCTGATTGGCTGGAAACCATTCTGGGGCCTTCCGTCAGAACCCGTTCAGGGCAGCGCCAGGTTGGGGGAAGTGCGGAGGCCTCAAACGGCCCCCACAGGGGTTTGTGCCTTCAATACTGCGGGCCTCGATATACCCACTGCGATATACCTCACCTACAACTGTAGGGAGAGAAGGCATTTTTTTTTGAAAACCCCTTCCATGCAGCATGACACTATGCACAAACAAACAAAAAAACAAACAAACAAAAAAACCCTTCTCTCCCCCCCTGAAATGCTTGAGATTTTTTTTTCCTCCTTTAAAGATCTCACTTAATTTCCGGACTTTACCAAGTGCCCCGAGACCCGGAGCTCTAATTAAGGACTCACTCAAAACCAACAGAATATGCAGAACTGGCAGGATACCCAAGGGGAAAAAAAGAACAAAAAAAGAACCTGTTAAGATGCCTTCCCCGCAAAAGCTTCCTCAAAGCTTTTGGCCCACTGTATTAAAAGTAAAGTTTATCAATGATAATATTTTTAAAGCCCTGGGGGGGGGGGGACTATGTTGAAGTTGCATATTCTTCTGTTTCTTGCTCTGTTTTTAAAATAAAACAGTTTTAAAAAAATTACAGTGGCACCTTTTATAAGGAATTAATTCGTCCAAAGAAATTATGTTAAAAATTTTTTTTTATACAAAATTTCCCCTAGAATGCATTGAAAAAAGAGTAACCCTTTTTATGTTGTAGATTTTCCCCCTAATATTATGTTAAAACAAATTTTTCCCTTTTTCCGGAATTTTTTTTTGTTCTACGATTTTTTGTTATCCCTTTTTTTTTACAAGGCCACTGTATTCCCCAGTTTAACTTTAGGTATGGATGGGAAGCAATGGGGCCCCAAGGCCCTATTTTAAAACCCACCGCGCCAAAGGGTGTCCTGCCTTTGATACGGCCCAAAAAAGGCATTTAAAAAGAAAATGGGAACACAGGGGCAGGGGATTTCGGTTTTGATTTTTCTGTTTTTGGGGAGACGGAGACCTTAAAACTCCCCTGCTCAGCCCCCTTTAAAATGCTGAAGGACTTACCAATCGCAAAAAGGGGTTTTAAAATATACTCTGGCTTCTCAGGTGCTTTTGGAGAAGCAAAAAAAGAAGGGGGCGTTGGTGTGTCGCGTTCGGTCTTGGCTCCACATTTTAAAAATAATCTTAGAGCTGCAAACTTTGGGAAAGGGGAACAATAGACAGGGGTGTCCAAACTTTGGCCCTCCCCGATGTTTTGGACCACAACTCCCCCAAACCTTTGCATTGGCCACTGATTTGGAATTTGGGGGTTCTGGGCCAAAAAAATCTGGGGGGCCAAAATTGGACACCCTGCAATGACCCTCAGGGCCAGCACCTGAAGGGAGGCATAGTGGGAAATTTAGCTCCCTCCCCCTGAGATCACAGCCCGGGGGCCAAACCATTGAGCTATCCAGCAGTTGACCCCCCCCCCCTTTCCTTTAGTCTTCCCGGGAAAACCCTTTAGTGGACAAAAAGGGCAGCATGCG
>JAWVWN010004522.1:0-27205 GCA_037367305.1 Phrynocephalus vlangalii
AAACATAGCTATCATATCCCCTCTCAGCCTTCTCTTTGTAAGCCTAAAGATTCTCAGCTCCCTAAACCGCTCCTCATAAGACATTTCCTCCAGACCCTCAACCATCCTGGTCGCCCTCCTCTGCACCCGCTCGAGGCTGTCAACATCATTTTTAAATTGAGGCGCACAGAACTGGACACAGGACTCCAGGTGGGGTCTGACCACAGCAGAATAGAGTGGTACTATCACTTCCCTTAATTTAGACATGATGCTTCTGTTGATGCAACCAAGAATCGCATTGGCTTTCCTGGCTGCTGTATCACACTGCTGACTCATGTTCAATCTGAGGTCCACCCAGACTCCCAGATCCCTTTCACAGGTACTATTTTCCAGCCAGGTGTCTCCCATCCTACACTTCTTGTGGGTTCTCATCACCTGGCCCAGGGGCAACCCTTGTTTCCTCCCCTGTGTTTCTGCCCGGTCAGTGGGGCAAATGCCGGTGCGAGTGGCGGGAAAAGGATCCCCCCCCCTCGGGGTTCGGGGCTGATTCAGCCGTGGGGCCACAACATGAGGCCAAGGAAGGGCTGCCCAGCGTGGGACTGCACCGACCTGCCCTCGCCCAAAAAGAAAAACTACTGCGACCACCGGACGCACAGGGATGGACAGACAGGCTTTTAATTTGACCACCTTTTAATCCTGATGCCCCTCCCCCAGCTACTTTTTAAGTCTAGTGGGAAACTCAGGTTTTGGTGGGGGCAGAGTCAGCTCTGAAAGGGAGGGGGCTTTTGTACGCCATCAAAAAGGAGGCGCACTCCAGTGGAGGGTGGTCTGCCCTAAAAGAGGCCACACGGCCACCTGATTTCTCAGCCACCTGTATCCTCCCTCTTCAGCCACTGTTGTGAGCAGGACTCTGTGTGTGTTTCAAGGGGCGGATATTGAGACGGCACAGCCGAGTGACCTGCTCCCCCCCCCCCACAAACACACAAGGGAGTCCCTCCCCAAATGGATCACAGCGAGGGCCCACTCCCCTCTCAGCCGTTCTGCAGCCAGGCTGAGGGCGCAAGCCTCTGTGTCCCAACCCATCATGGCGGGGTCTCCGGAAGCAAAGCAAAAGCAAAGCGTGCTGCTTTCATACCTCCCCATAGCACCAACGTGGTCTCTCCCTGGGCCATTGGCAATTAAACCAGCAGGCTAAGCCTTGGCCCACCCCCCCCCAGGCCTCCTCCCGCGGGCTGGCTCCTCAATTCACAGGCCTTGGAAGGACGGAAGGACGTCTCGCCCTGAAGCTAGCTCCCCAAGCCGGTCAGGATCCCACTTAGGTCCACTGCGCCACGAGGCTCTTAATCTTTTTTTGGGGGGGGGGGGGTTTCATGCTGGGCCTTCCATGCCGCTTGCTCAAGGCCCACAGACGCTGCTGACCCTTCTCCTGGGAGGCACGGTGGGCAATCGAGCTGGCCTTTGGCTCCTCAGCCACTTGCCCAACTCCCTGGATTCTCCAGCCGCCCTTCTGCCAGCGGGCCAAGAGCGTTCTCTTCCAGCAAGCTTTCCCTCCATGAATGGCCACGACCAGAGGAGGGCAAATCATGTTAGGATACCCTGGGGTTTGTCGACTGACATCAAGGCACTCTTCGTAGCCTCCAAGACCGGGAATCTGGCTGCAAGGGAAGAGCTGCTTTTGGGGAGCGATGGACCTACCCCTCTGCTGGCAGGATCTGGCCCGGTGCAACTCCTCTTCTGTTTGGTTCTTCTCCTCCTGCACGACAGCCAGCTGGCCCTTTGCCAAACGGAGCTCCCTTTCCAGTCCCTGGAGCCGCTCCTGCGTGCTGTTTCCAGCTGTCCAGCACTCCTGAAGGGTCAGCCGGGTGGAGCCAAGCTCTGCCCGGGCCTCATCCAGCTGGTCCTCCTTGCTGCTGATGGTCTTTGCCAGGGCCTCCTGCTCGGCTGAGTGGCCCTCAGAGGCCTGCTGGAGCTGCCGTGAGACCTGCCAGTCTGCAGAGAAGGAGCAAGGACCAACCTGAGAAAAGGCAGGCATTTTTTTTGGGGGGGGGGCAAATATACCCCCTCCCCTCAGGACCCTGGGATGCTCAAGGAGGATCATGAGGAGCAGTGACTTGCAGCCTGGCCAAACCCTGAGTCGGCCTGTCCTCCCCAACCCCCTAGCTCAGCACTGGCTGGCTCTGTCCCCCCCCCCCCCCCACACACACACACACTTCAGCCACACAGGACTTATGCCCCTGCCCTCCCCAGGGATGAGGCTGGGGGAACTCTCCCAGGGAAAGGAAGCAGGCAGTTCCGTCCCCCCATACCCCCCTCCTTGGGACTTTTGGAAGTGGGCTGGGCTTCTCCACCTGTCCTTTGACAGAGCTGCTGCCAAGCATCCCAGCCCACCGGGACATTCTGCAACCTCCCCCCTCCCTCCGGTACAAGCAGGCCACATTTTGGGGGGGGGCTGCACAACTCCCCACCCTCCTGGGCTTCCCCCTCCCTCCAAGGGTGGGGAGAACCAGGTATGAGCAGGAGGCACCCTGCAGCCACTCACAGCGGATCCCGACTCCGATGGCGCCAGCAAGGAGGAAGAGGCAGGCGCCCAGCAGGGCCAGGGGCCAAGTCCAAGGGCCCAATCCTGCAATGGTAACGCGGGGGGGTTGTTAGTTGGGGAGGGGGCTGATTGGGAAAGGAGCCAAGCCTTGCGGGGGGGGGGCTGTCTGGGGCCAGGAAGGGTTCGCTTGGAATACAGAGCTATAGAAGGCACTTCTGCAAAGGGTGCGGTGGAGGGATTACCTCCAGGTCGAGTGTGAATGGGGTTCCCTGCCAAGCTGACCCCCCCCCCTCACGCTTCCACACCGCCTGGTCTCAAACTCTTCTCCTCCTTTGGGATTTCCGTTTCCCCTGATTTCCCCCAAATGCGTTGGTCCCACAGGAGCTGACCAGACCACGCGGGTCAGGAAGGAACGGACCATTCCCGAGCCCCTCGGACACGATGGAGGGGAAGCCGGTCAAGATCGGGCTCAAGAAACTTGGGTTCAAATCCAACCCCCCCCACACACACACACACCGCCCTCCGCAGCACCTCCCAGGATCCAGGGCCCAAGCGCGGGGCACTCCGGGGGGGGGGGGTTGGACGGGAGGGCCGCCCAGGCGCCCGGGCTCCCGCGGGCAGGATGCGGAGCGCTTCTCCCTGGCGGGCGGGGGGAGGGGCAGCTGGCGGGGGGAGGGGCTTCCAGGGGGACGAGGGGGGGTGGCACGAGCGGGAGGGGGGGGGCGCTCACCTGCCGCGCCCCTGGAGCCGCCCCGCGCTGCCCCCGCCGCCGCCTCCTTCTGCTCCTGCGGGTCTTGGCGGGGCGGCGGGGGTCCCCTTCCTCGGACGTTCTCGTAGGTGAGCTCCGCGCCGCCGCCCTCCTCCAGGGCACCGGGCTCTGCAAGAGGAAGGGGCCAGGCGCCGGTCAGCCGGGGGAACCGGGGGGAACGGGGGGGGGGGCGAGTGCCGGAGAAGGGGGGTGTCGTTACCTGCCGGGGGGCTCCTCTTCTTCGCCTCCGGGGGGCTCCGCACGAAGCGCAGGTCGGCGTAGGTCACGCCCCGAGGCATCCTGGCCTTGCGCGGATCCCCTCGGAGTCGGCAGGCCACCGCCACTCCGCGCGCAAAGCGGGCGCAACCTGGCGCTCCGCTGGGGAGGGAAAGCAGAAGTGGAGCCGGCCGAGCGTCCCCCACCCCCCGGGAAAGCCCCCGCCAAGAGTGACTCGTCTCTTGGGGGCGGACCGCGGAAAAGGGAAGTGTGTTTCCCAAAACTGCTGCACCTGCTCGCAGGGGCCAAAAGAGGGGCTCCCCTGCCTCCTCGCCCCCTCACTTGCCTCCTTTCCCCCCATGGGATGGCTTGTCTTCCACCCTGCGCCGGAGGGGTTAGAGCCCGCGTCCCTCTGTACACGTGTTGGTGTGGGGGGGCGGGGGGAGCTTATCCTTGGAAACGAAGGCATGCCCCAAAAGACACGCCGTGTCCTAGTTCCGTGAATCCTGCAGGCTGGGCGTCGCAGGTCTTGGAATTTCAGGCGGGCCTGCGGTCTGGTCGGCCGCTTTTCATCTTAGGCAGAGAGCCAGGCTGCGCCCCTAACCTTGACACCAGGAGCCTCCCCACTTGAGTAGTTTCAAGATTAGACTACTGCAATGGCCTGTACCTGGGGCTGCCCCTGAAACTCCCATGGAAGCTCCCCAACCCTGACTTCCTTGCATTGAGTTGAGTTGAGTTGAGTCATGGCAACTGGACTTCTTTTTCTTGAGAGACTGAAACGTTTCTTTGCTCATCCAAACAGCTTCCTCAGTCTGAGGAAAGCTAGTTGTGAGTTCTCCATTTTATAGTTCACTTTGACCTCATGTCACCCTGGTCTGAAATAGGCTCATCAGATGGACAATAGTCTCAATAGGTTCTGTTCGGTGAACAATGGCCTAAGGTCCTGAAACCCATAAAGTATGGGTCGTTAGTTTGGCTACTTGTCCACTGCGGCCCCAGCTTCAAGGTGTTAGCTTGGACATATAAAGTAAATGGCCACCTCACAGAGGAAATCAAGATCCATAAAGGTACAAGGCAGGGCTGCCCACTTTCACTCCTATTATTTATCTTAGCCTTGGAAATCTTGCTACATGCAGTTAGAACTTCGTCTAGCATTCATGGAATTAATACCAGAGGCGAAACGTTTAAGATGCAAGCCTACGCAGATGACGTTCTGTTGATTTTAGAAGACCCCCTTTCATCGCTGACTGAAGTGCTGAAAACTATAGAAGCTTTCTCAAGGAACTCAGGTCTTAAGATCAATAAGGAGAAAACAAGCATGTTAACCAAGAATGTGACTCCAGCACATATTGAAAAACTTGTTAATGAATCTGGATTTAAGCATGTGACCAAGCTAAAATACCTAGGTGTTATGATAACTAATGGGTGCAATGGGCTGATGGAAAAAAAATATGGCACCATGATGAAGACAATTAAATCCGATTTAAATGCCTGGTCAAAATTGCAGCTCTCCTTAATGGGCAGGACAGTGACTATCAAAATGACTGTTTTACCAAAGTTGCTTTTTTTTATTTCAATGTATACCAGAACTACTAAATCTTAAGATAATGTCTGATTTGGAAAAGCACATAAGAGAGTTTATATGGCAAAGGAAGAGAGCAAGGATAAAAATATATATATTTACAAGATTAAGTAAAAGCTGGTGGTTTCACTCTACCAAATCTGGGTTTGTATTAGAAAGCGGCTGCCATGACCTGGATTAGGGATTGGATCTTAATGTCAAATCAGAGAATTCTGTGCCTTGAATGTCATGACTTAGATAAGGGATGGCATCACTACCTTTGGAATAAGAGCAGCTTACCAACTCTTTTTAAAAGGCATTGGATAAGAAATGTTTTGATTAAGGTCTGGTTGCCCTTAAATGCCTTATTTTATACTAAAGCTCCATGGTGGTTATCTCCCTGTGAAGCTATCTTGGGACTCTCGTCGGTCAAATCTTTAACTTATAAACAACTTTTAGATAAAGATCGAACTTTGAAGTCTTTAAAACAGCTGACACTAGAGGGACATAAAATAAATTGGTGGAACTATCAACAGATACACTCTCACTACAAAAATATAACCAAAGAAACCGGATTCATGGTAAATGAGATAGCCCTCGATAAAATATTATTTTCTGATGGGAAAAAAGCTCTTAGCAAATTTTATAACCTTTTGTTAAACAAGAAAACTAATGAAATACTGGTTAAAGACTGTATGATAAGATGGGCAGAAATTTTTGGTTATCCAATACATTTGGATAAATGGGACTCCCTATGGAAAATGGTTAAGCAGTTCAAAGCAATATCTTATAAAGAGAACTGTTATAAGATGTTTTATAGGTGGTACCTTTTTCCACATCGTCTGTCTAAAATGTATAATTGTGACCCGAGGTGTTGGAAATGTAAACAGAATCCTGGTTCCTTTTATAACATGTGGTGGACTTGTAAAGAAGCGATTGCATACTGGACTATGGTAAAGAGCTTTATAGAGAGAGCTCTGAAAATTAAGTTAGAGCTTAAACCAGAACTTTTCTTTCTTAATATAGTAGACATGTGTATCTCGCAGGATCAAAACTATATTTTACAACATATAATTGTAATAGCTAGGATCCTGTACGCAGAGTTTTGGAAGCAATCTGATATCCAACAGAGGAAAATCTGCATGGCAAGATAAGAGACTGTATGGAAATTGATAAATTAGCCGGTTATCTGAAAGGAGACTACGAAAAAACTTTCGTAAGAAGATGGCAAGGTGTGGCATTGACACTGATAATTATTAGGCTAGTTAATGGTATATGGTACTTGGTCTTTGGCCCTTTGTACACGACCCCTAAACTCCGCCACAAATGGCTCCCAGCTCCGGAGCTTAAAATTGTTTCCCCACCAGCTCCGGAGTTTACAGATAATTAAGTGTGACCACGCCCACCTAAGCGCGTCCCAGTGCACTTTTCAGGTACCTGCTCTCTGGAGGTGAAAATTCCTGATGCGGATATAACAGTAGTGACTGCTGGGCTCTCCTTGCTTCTGTTTGTTCTTTTTTTGCCCCCCGCCCCTTTAAGAGATCTGAATGCAGTGCGGGGACGGCAGTATGGAGATGAGCGGCATTCCTTTCTTCCTTTTTTTCTCCCTCCCCTCACGCAGCCAGCAGCCAGGAGTGCGGAGGGGGTGGGAACGCAGCAACTGCGACAAACCCCTAAGATCTCTGGTCTGAATTTAAGTGGCCAGCAGATCTTAGGGGTCATGTGAAAAGGCCCTTTGTTTTTTGATCTGTATTCAATATATTCATTTCTTTCTCCTTTCCTTTCCCTTACATTTCCCTTTTCCCTTTCCTTTTTCTCTTAATTTGAAAACCAATAAAACCTTAAAATAAAAAACAAAAAAGGGAAAAAGGAAGGTGGGAAGGAAGAAATTGGAATTAAAGGCAGAAATGAAGAAAGGAGTACACCCAATAGAATGGAAGGTCTACATCTTCCCCAGTATAAACAGTCCTCGGAAGAAGGCACAGATGGGAGAGGAAGAACAGAAAGGGATGCTGGAACCAGTGGCGGAAGGGGTGCGACGTCCGTGAGGTGGCACCCAAGGTGCTCAGGACAACCCTGGGGACCCCAACTGATTTGTGGACAGTTTGGGATACTTCCCAACCCAGGGAGACATTAGAGACCTAAGTTAACAGTTTGAAAGGAGTCCTTGCTGTCAAACAAGTTTGAACAGTTCATGCCTTCAGAAGTTGTAGTTCACTCTGGGCCTTTTTACACAACCCCTAAGATCCGCTGGCCACTTAAATTCGGACCAGAGATCTTAGGGGTTCCTTGCTCTTTCTCTGTCCCCACACCCCTCGGCACTTCTTGGTTGCTGGCTGCCTGAGGGAGGGAGAAAAAAGAAAGAAAAGAATGCCTTCTTACCTCGCTTTTGTTCCGGGCAGCATTCAGATCTCTTAAAAGGGCGGGGCGCAAAAAAAGAACAAACGGAAGCCAGGAGAGCCCCGCACTCACTATCCTTACACCGGATCAAATATTTGTCACCTCCAAAAAGCAGGTACAAGAAAACTGCTGCTTGGTCTTGCTAAAGTGGGCAGGGTCGCACTTAATTGTCTGCAAAGTCCGGAGCTGGTGGGTAAACATTTTTAAGGTCCGGACCTTGCAGCCATTTGCGGCGGAGCTTAGGGGTCGTGTATAAACGCCCTCTGTTAAAGATAGTTCTCATAAAGACTTTTTGTTCAAATCTGCCGTCTCCATTAGTTGTGGGCTCTCCAGGGGAGGAATCGCCTCAGATGACCTCACCTGGATGACTGAGAACCTCCACAGAGCTGAAGAGGCAGAAGGGTTTCCTGGGGTAAAGCTCTCAGACAAAGGTGACACCTTTATCCTAACCCTAACCCTAAACCTCAGAAGGGCAGCAATGAAGGAATTACGAAATTAGAATTAGATGTCCCACAAAGATCAAAATCACCCAAGCTCTTCTCATGTCTGAAGAATTGCATCATTTGGAAGGTGGTGCTGGAGGAGGGCTTGGCGGATCCCCTGGGCAGCCTGGAAGAAGAACACGCGAGTCCCAGATCAAATCAGGCCGGAACGCTCTCCGGAGGCAACAAGGACCAAACCGAGGCTCTCCGACTTTGGGCCCATCGTGAGCTGGGAGGAATCTCTGGAAAATACAGTCAATGAGGAAAAGGAAGACTCTTAACTCCAGAAAGGAATCCACTGGCTTGAGGTTGCAAGAGCTGAGGGAGGCTTTTCACAAGAGGACATTCAGGAGGAGGCCACTGTCTTCCAGGGAACCGGATCACACGCGAGAACAATGCCTCAGCGCAGGTGCCTCCAGGAGAACAGAACAAGGGGGACCTGACCAACGGCTGAGCTTGCCCGCAGGTAGCCAGAGGGTGACCCCTTTCCCTGCCCATCCTGCCCATCCCTGCTGCCTCCCTCCCACCTCTGAGTGTCCACTGCACAGAAACTAAAATATGTTGCCCAAGGACACGGCCCCCCCAATCCTGCCAGGACAGAAATTCCTTCAGCTTTAAGGGGCCGCAACAGTTTTTTCCAGCTTTGCTTTGCTTCCTTTTTCTTTATTTCCCCCCTACATCATATTAGGCTCAATTTCTATTCCTAGTGATAAGGATTTCATTTTTTAAACAAATCAATTTGAGCCAGACCGTGTGTTTTCAGGTAGTCACGAGGAGAAAATGCTGAAAGTGCATCTGCAGAGATTGGTTGAACCATGAATGTCTTTGGTCTCTTCCTGCTCTCACCCCAGCAACCCCTCCAGTCCTCCCAGAGTCCCAAATCTCTGAAGATGATGTGCCGTGAACCAGCCCTTTCTCTGAGTGCGAGGACTTATACATAATATAATGGGCATCTCCACCCCACCCCCACCCCCATGGAGCCAGCAGTTTCTTCTGGAGAGGAACAGGGGCTGATGGTTATGGAAGAAATTTGGGCTGGATCTTAGCCTTGCTGGGCCCCAGTGGGGTGACAGGTGCTGTGGCTGGCTTAGATGGCTTGGGAAGCAGGAGGAGCCCCTTTGAGCCCCCCCCCCACACACACACACACATCCATTGAGCGGAAGGATCTGAGCTGGCAGCCAGCTCTCCATCCAGCACAGACACACTCAAGTCACATCTGTCAAGGCTGCCGCGAGAGGAAACAGACAGCAACAGAGGAAGTCAAGAGATAAAGGCGTCAACTGGTGAGTGAGGGCTTTGCAAGAGGCACAGGGGGTGGGAAGGGGAAAGAGGAAGCCAGCCCTGGCCCGGAATCTGCAGCCAGGGGAGCACACTCAGCGCCACTGCTGCAGAGGACAATGGAAGACCAAGCAGCATCTTGCTTGGCACACAGATGCATGCAGGGCAGAGGCTGCCACGATGTGCCGGACCCTCTGGCACCTCCGGGTCCAGGCCTGATGGTGCTCAGGGTGTGCTAGCTCTGAGCATGGCTGCCTCGGGCTGTTCTGCCCCTTGCAGCAAATCTCAACAGCTGGGCTGGGGCAGCAATGACTGCAGGCTCCCTGAAGCCCCGCCCAACAGGTGCCAGGCCTCCAGAGGAAGTCCTCTCGTTCTCAGGCTGTGGCGTGACGACAACAGCCACGTTCTTCTAGAAGGCAGGGGATGTCCCCAAACATTTGGCCTGCCCTCTTTTGGGAACCCAGGGCTCAAAAGTCTTTACAAGATTGCACAAGCTGGGGAAGTTTCTCCACCACCCTCAGCACGCCTGACTAACTAACATTTAACTGGTTTTTTTTTTAAAAAAAACTACAGTATAGTTTTGTATAGTGCTTAAATCCTTTGAGCACAGTGTACTTGTAATAGTTGTGTGCTGCCTTGGATCCCCTGTGGAGAGAAAGGTGGCATATAAATAAAATAAATAACAGAAACAACGACTCCCACAGCCCCTTTGTCACTGGCAAACTAGGCTTAGGATTCTGAGAATTTTGGTCTAAATAAACATCTGGAGTGCTGAAGGTTCACCACCACTGTCACAGGACAAGGGGGCGGGCCCTGATCATATGTTACCAGACTAGCACCAGCTGATCAAGCAGCACAGCTAATTATCAATCCACACAGATTAAAAATGGATAGCTCAATATGAGTGTCTGTGAACATGTGGGGACAAGATGCACTTTCTAGTCTTGGGATGGGGGTTCCTTGGGCCAAGCCCAGCTGGGCTCCGGCAGGTGGGTGAGAATCAGACTCCTCTTCCTGATCCTCCTCTGACTGAGCACTGGAGCACCGGGGAGACCTTCCCTGAGAGGAGACCTACTTCCTCCTCCTCCTTCTTCCCACAGAGCTCTTGGCAAGAAGCCATCCCACATTTGGCTATCAGAGGGCGTTTATACACGACCCTTAAGCTCCGCCGCAAATGGCTGCAAGCTCCGGACCTTAAAAATGTTTACCCACCAGCTCTGGACTTTGCAGACAATTAAGTGCGACCCCGCCCACTTTAGCGTGACCCAGCGCACTTTTCTTGTACCTGCTTTTTGATGGTGAAAAATATTTGATGCGGAGAGTGCCTGAGCTCTCCTTGCTTCTTTCTGTTGTTTTTCTTTTGCCTCCGCCCCTTAAAGAGGAACCAGGAAGTAAACTGAGGTCGGAGCAACTTCCACCAGCACCGGAGGTAAGCCTTTTATTCTTTTGTCTCTGTCTAAGGCTTTTTTCCCTCCCTCCCCCCCCTCACGCAGATAGAACAAAGAAGTGCGGAGCGGGTGGGGACGGAGGAACAGCAACGAACCCTCAAGATCTCTGGTCCGAATTTAAGGGACCAGCGGATCTTAGGGGTCGTGTAAAAAGGCCCAGAGAGTGATATCAGCCTGTGGGCATAAAGAACAGGGACTGTAACGGAACCCAGGGGGTAGGAGCGTCTTTGGCCGAGAAATTCCTGAGTCCCTGTGGGTTCTTTTAAGAAAACAAATGATCTGAGAGCATCAAATTAATGAAATCCCTTTATTCACTATTCTAAGTTATAAAAAATGAAAAAACAGCTTATAAAAATCAACAAAAATATAAAAATGCTTATCAGATACAATCATATAATATTGCTTAAAAATAATAAAATCTAAGATATTCTTACTAGCTTAATACTATGTAAATTTCAAAGCCTAGGCTGGCTAGCCCCTAAATTCTAACTGCCTACATCTTGAAGCTGGATTCCAAGCCAATCTCTCTCTCATATAGCCTAAGTATAAACTTTTCCCAGCTGCGTGCAGTTCCCAGAGGTCACGTGAAACAATTGTCCAATGGTAGCTGATCAATCTTCTGTACAACTTGGCTTGTTTTGACTGGGCAATTTGCATTCCTTAGATATGCATTTGGCGAAAGCTGAAAATGTGCAATTAATATTGAGCCTTAAAAAAATCACACTGTATCCCATCATGCTAATTTCCTTTCATGCTATGTTGTTGCATTTTAAATAGAGTTAAAAATGTATTTCAGAGGGCTAGTCCCTCTGAAGTCCGCTGGATCCCGCAAAAGCCAATAAAAATCCAACGCGAGAGAAATCCGAGGAAGTACTGAGTTTATTGGTACCAATAAAAGCAGTAGGTGGACACCCGCCTTCCAACCGGGCTAAGATGTCTGACCCCAGGCACATGGAGAACTCCAACTTTTATTGATTTTACCCCCCTCCTCTCCCTGGGTGGCGCCAGTCCAGGGATTGGCTGAGGGCAGTTTCAAATGATCCAATCAGAAAGGTCCGGGGGTTGGCCGAGGGTGGTCCTGGGTGGCCCCTGGCCGGCCAAAACCAGGTGCCTATGCAAATGTTAATGAGTCCAAGCATCCCTTACTGGAACCATCCGGATGACACAATAGGGCAAGGAAGTGTTGCATTGTTCTCTGGGTACAGGTAAACCAAAGGAATCAGTAAATCAATAATGGGTGAGAGGAGACAATTATCAGAGTCAGTGGGGGGGGGGGGGCAGGAAGAACCGATGGGATTACATGAAGGTGTCTGGGCAGTCATAAGAACATAAGTACATAAGAACACAAGTCCTTTTTAGGTGTATGAATGTAACAATGGGATGCTTCCCCAGGCGTTGATAACAATCTGGGTTTGCAGACAGGAATGTTGATCCTCCAAGGAGCAGCTGCAGAGATGTGTGTTGGAAATCCTGGTGACGATGGAGTCCTCTGGATAATTCTGCCAGCCTGCCAAGCCGCCATAATGAAGAGTCCTTCCCCCTGCCACCATTTCCCCTCATTCCAGATGGTAGAGTGTAGAAATCAGAGGGTAGGATAGGCACACGTATAAGCGCACACAGGGCGGAGGAATGGTTGGAGAATAGGAGACATAGAAGCAGAAGAGAAAAGGGGGAGGAAGGGAGGGGGGGGGAAGCAGATGAGGGCACCCTGTTGGGTTGAGAGCTTATGCCAGGCAGGGGCAGTGGGGCTAAGTCTTAGTTGGTAGGGAAGCCCCTGATCCATGGGAATGAATGATTGATAATCATTCTCCTTGCTTGGCCAGAGCAGGGAGTAGATAATCTCTCAACTTGGGATCTATCCTGCCTAAGTTGTGACCCTGGCTGCAGCTTGGAAAATGAACAAAAGGGCAAGGGAAGGGTTAAAGCAGTGAGGCAAAGCAAGGGTTAAAGAGGAGGCAGAAGGGGCTAGGTGACAAGGCTGGGGAATTAGGGGAAGAAGAGCAAAAGATGAGTAGAAGAGGAAGGGTGGGAAAGGGTTAACAAGCCATGAAAGGGTTAAGTGGAATCCGGCTGGGGACTTGTCTGACTGATTTTTGGGAAGGGTAGTGAGCTACCTCCATAGGAAAGCATTGAAGCAGGGATTCCCATGAGAAAGCATTGAGAAGAGGGAGGGGTTGGTCTACCCACATAGAAAAGTATTGAGACCGGGACTCCCATAGGAAAGCATTGAAAAAGGGAGGGGTTGGTCTACTCAGCCAATTCAATGGGATAAGGGTCGCAGGAGAGCTTATCTCGCTCCCCAGCTGTTTTACTGAGTCTCCTTGGCAATTGACTGCAGCAGGAGATTTGTTACAATGTAACCTTTTTTAGTGGGTGCGAATTTGAGGCTTCTGCTGCCGAATTTCGGCTTGTAAGGCTTCTCAGCCGGCAGCAAGAAGTGGCTTGCGTTTCTCCCGATATCTCGGGAACAGTTTGGAGTTTTTCAGCGCGGAAAAAAATGTAGTGCTTATGATGGTGTGAGGGCCATCTTGGCGGTTCCAGCAGGTCCCGGAACTGCTCCAAATATTTACGAATTTTATTTTTTTCATCGTGACTCCACAATGTCCTATCATCCTAATTCCGTTACAGGGACCAAAACATATTTTTGGGAATATTCTTTTCTTCTTTTTCTTCTTTATCTTGCATTTATCTGGGCTATATTAGTGCCTTCTAGAGAACTGCTAGAGAAGTATGTAAGGGCGCTTTTACACGACCCCTAAGATCCGCTGGTCACTTAAATTCGGACCAGAGATCTTAGGGGTTTGTCGCTCTTCGTGCATCCCCACCCCTCCGCACTTCCTGGCTGCTGGCTGCGTGAGGGGAGGGAGAAAAAAGGGACAAAAGAATAAAGGCTTACCTCCTGGTGCCGGTGGAAGCTGCCGGGAGCCCCGTCACTTCCTGGTTCCTTCTCTTAAAGGGGCGGGAGGCAAAAAACAACAACAAAAAGAAGCGAGGAGAGCCCGGCACATCCGCATCAAGATTTTTCACGCTTGGAGAGCAGGTACCTGAAAAGTGCGCTGGGACGCGCTTAGGTCGGCGTGGTCGCACTTAATTTTCAGTAAACTCCGGAGCTGGTGGGTAAACAATTTTAAGCTCCGGAGCTGGGAGCCATTTGCGGCGGAGTTTAGGGGTCGTGTAAAAAGGCCCTAAGTGAACTCTTTTATACTCCTTTTAACCAAAGAAGCTTCTCATGTGTTCATTGCTTAAAGTGCTAGAATTTGCTGGAGGTTGGAGACTGGGAACTTCTAAAGGTTGATTAACTTTCTTGTAAGCAAAGCCACGCTTCTGTTGCATACATTGAAAGGAAATTCAAGCGAAGTTCTAGTTCTGCCAACAAGGTGGCTAAAAGTGCCTGGTCGGTCGGGACAAACTGAAAAGATCGCGCTCGGCACTTCCAGGGCTGCACTCTTGGAGGGTTGGGTCCCTTGGGCTGTAAGGACCCAAAAGGTGTCCCTGCAGGGATGAAAGCGGCTTTCACCTCCCTGGGAGTCATGGCTGGATCCGCCAACCAGCAGAAGATCCAGGGAGGCCTATGTTGTGTGCATTGGAAAGGCATCGCCCCACAGGTGGTCCCCTATGGTGTGGGAGTACGTCTCTCCGGGCGGTCCACCTTTTGCCCCTTCAACCTAGCGGCAACTCTCCATTCTGCATCTTCCTTTATCCCCAGGGGAGACCCCAGCATCGCCTTTCCCCTGCAGCTGGAGCAGTGACTGTGCCCCCCCCTCCGCAGCATCTGGAGAGCCCAGCTAGCTCTTTCTCCGGCCGGCCTGCAACCCTTCCACTGAGCACAGACCAAACCAAGCGAGGGCCCCTGCTCAGGTCCACGTGGCCCACTGGGCAAGAACAGCAGGCCACGTGTGGATCAGGGTGGAGAGACGTGGCAGCTTAGTGGCGGAGGAGACACAAGGTCATCCTTCCTGCTGGCAATAGCCTCTCTCTGTGTGTGGGTGCGCGCGTGGGTGCACGCAGTGCAGGGCTGCCTCCACAGTTTGCCTTGGCAAAATAGCCGTCAGTGAGGTCCAGAGCTTCAGTGAGGTCCAGAGCTGTAGCTGCATGGAAGGCTCTCCTCCATTCATCCATCGCTTTGCAGAAACGCTTTTGTCTGGAGTGTTGTTGTGCTGGGGTGGGCCAGCCAGCCAGAACCAACTTATCCTCATGGGAAGGCAAAGGTAAGGTACCTTAGGCAAAACCAAAATACAAAATAAAGCAGGCAGGAGCGTTGCAGCACCTTAAAGTCTAAACTCTGTATTTTAATGTGAGCTTTTGTGGGCGGGTCCCCCTCTTCAGGCCACAGACGGGATTAGGGCAAAACAGAGCTGTAAACTGTAGCTTCACCCGTCCCACCCCACCCATCCCCAGTGGGTTTCCACCGCTGACTGGGGACTGGAACCCAGGTCTCTTGAGTCTTAGCCCCCCACTCTGTCCACAGTCCCATACTGAGGATCTGTCAGTTGTCAAGAAACCAAAGGTCCCAAATAGACCTTAAAGGGAATCTGCTTGTGTTTCCTCTGATTAAGAAGCTTTCCTTCCCCTCTTGGAATTCCCTGAAGGATGCATGCCTCAGCCATCAGTTGTGCGGATTAAGCTTGCCTTAAGCCTCCCAATGGCCATCACACTAAATGCAAGATACATGGGAGAGGAAAAACCAAGTGCTGTGACCAGGAGACTTCTCACCTTTTCTTTAATCTGGTGAGGGTTCAAAACCTGCCGGTCTTGTTCCCTCCCGCTCCCCTTCTCCCAAGGTGCACTGCAAGGGCAGGGGTGCCCATCAATGCAAAATGCACCCCATCCCATGCAGGTTGGCTTCGTCAAAACAGATCAGCCTTCCTTTCACATCTTGTCTCGTGGCACAGTGGTTAAAGCAAAGCAAAGCAAAGTGTTAAATGCCTGTGCTGTGGCTAAAACTGTGCCCACGACCTGGGGGTTCAATCCCAGGTAGCGGCTCCTGGTTGACTCAGCCTTCCATCCTTCCGAGGTCGGTAAAATGAGCACCCAGCTTGTGGGGGGCGGGGCAATGTGTAGCCTGCATACTGTAATTAAAAGTGTAATCCACCCAGAGACTACTTGAAGTGGCCTGGGACGGTATATAAGCGGACCACTTTTGCCACCTGGAGCCCCCACTCCTCCATACCCCCCCCCACAAAGACAGCAGTGCCTCCTGTGTGTGGCTCGGGGTGGTGGTGTGATTACCAGCAGGCCTTTCACTTCCGATCCCTCCCCCAACCCACCCCGTTTCCAGGCTGAGCCACAGCAGGGGCTCACATCCTCCCACACACCCCTGCAAAGGGACCAGCGACCCGTGACAGCTCCTGCAGCTAGCTGCCCACGAAAGGTGTAGTCTGGATGCCCCCTTGCCCCAAGGAGCTCCTCCTGCTCCCACTGGAACCGGTGTGTGTGTGTGATGTCACAAGAAGCCTCTCCCATTTGGCTCCAGCCTTCCCCTCTGGACCCCCACCACCGCTCCGTGGCCCTCAGCCCCCCGAGCACATGGGTCGGCTTGTCACAGGGTGAAGCTGCCTCTGGGTCCGGGGGGGGGGGGAAGGGCTGCATTAGTACATAGGATGTTGGGAAGCAACATCCTTCAGCGGGACCCTCCAGTCTGGAAAGAAGCCCACCCTTTGGAGCGGGGCTGACAGTAGGAGGAGGCCAGGGCAACCCCACAGGCAAATGAGGACACGGGGAAAGATACCAAGAAGAGGCCCCAGGAGAGGCAGTGGAGGGGCCTTTCTGCGGAGCCAAGTGCCAGTGCCCCCCCACCACACACACACCACAGTGCTCACATACCCCCATCCTCCCCCAGGGCCAAACAGTTGTCTCCATTCTCTCTCACACGCACCATGCTGAGGAATCTTTCCAAGCCTGCATGAAGCGACTGAGGCCAGCGCAGCGCCAGCGTCCGGCTGCAAAGTCCTCAACCAGGTTGGCCAGGCTGTCGGGGCCGGTCGGGCTCCCCTCTTATGTGGCTCTTTGGCTCACTTCCACCTGGTGATCTCGCGGCTTCCGTGGCAGGCCTCCCGGGCCTTCCGCATGCTCTCCGTGGCTTCCTCCTGCTCTCGACTGCTGAGGTGGTGGATCACCATGAGGTAGCGGTAGTTGCAGAGCCGCCAGCGCAGGTTCTGCTTGGCAAACCGGGCGCTGGACTTCAGCCGCAGCCCCGCCCGCTGAGCCACGATGCCCACGAAGGCATCCTCCACGGGGATGGGGCGGATGTGCTCTGCCTCCCACAGGACCCGGGCCACGGCATCCAGGGACAGGATGTAGCCGATGCCGCTGGCGTAGGGCGGATACTCGTCCAGGGCGTAGTCGTCCGTCGAGACGTACCACTTGCTGCTGGGCTGCCGGACGACCTTCCGCTTCTCCCGGGGAAAGGCGGAGCCGGCGTAGAGGCCCCGCCGGAGGAGGTTCTGCCTGGCCAGGAACTCCGGCAGCCGATCCGTGTTCACAAAGCAGTCGTCGTCCGTCTTGAGGACGTAGCTGGGCCGGCACCGCTCCAGCGCCCACCGGAGCCCATGCAGGACCTTCAGGGTGAGGTTGCGGTACGTGTCCGCATAGCTGCCGACCAGGAGGTCTCCAAACTGCCGCTGCTCTTGCTGGATCTGCCAGGCCTCTCTGGCCCCCGGGCTCTGGCCAACCAAGAACACTGCCTGCCACCGATAAAGTGCGGGCCTCCCCTGGGGGGCACCCCAGGTCCTCCGGATCACTTGCCGGGCCTCCGTGTTTCCCGGGGCTGATGCCACCAGGATGAGGAGCACCTGCCCGGATTGGCAGAGCGGCTCCCCGGAGCCCCGGGAGAAGAGGGCCCTGGCGTCTACTCCCTCATGGGCTGAGACTGTCCTTCCAGAGGGCGGTGGCAAAAGCTGACCCGGCCAGGCCAGAGTGGGGAAGCGGGCAGAGGCCGCCTGCCTGTCCTGGGCTTGCTCCGCCTGGAGCAGCAGACTCCATAGCAAGAGAGAGAGCACAAGGAGGGCGGCCAGGCAGCCCAGCCCCTTCCAGCCCCAGAGGCTCGGGCCCATAGGGGCAGCCGGAAGCAGCCCCAGAGGCTCCGGAGCTCACCCCCTGCGGCTGAGACGGGCTGAAAGACTGGCCTTTGCACTCGCCCTGCAGGCTGACTCTGGGTCGCCCGGTCAAAGGGCAGTGGATGCGAGAGGAGAGAGCGCAAGGGAGGCCTTCCTTTTGGCTCACCCAGCGTGCCCCCCTCGTGTGTGTGCGTGCGTGCGTGTGTGCGTTGTGTGTATCAGGAAAGGCAAATGAGCTCCTCTCCCATGCCTGGAAGCGGCCTCCTCCCCCCCCCAGCCCTCTCCTGGCCCAGGCCTCCCGTTTCAAGGGCCAGAGTCAAAATACAGCAGCAGCAGCAGCAGCAGCAGCCAGGAGGAAAAGAGCTGCCCGTGGCCAACAGTCAGGGAAGCCCTCTGGCCCTGGTGACCCTTGCGTGCTCTTGAACCGTTTCCATGTGGCTGCACGTGGGCTAAGCAAACCTCATGGGAGCAGAAGAGGGACACTGCGGTGCTTGTAGGTGACTGGATCCAGGAGGCTGCAGGAAGGAGTGCCAGGCAGGCGCCCACCACAGAGGGAACACTCCCCCCCCCCCCCCGCAGACTACATGCACCAAGCCGGCAGCCCTGGCGGAGGCCGGTGGCTTTCTGAGGTCCCCAGTTACCCCCCCCCCCCGGGTAAGTGAAGGCACACCTGCCGTGGGCCTGATCCTCCTCCAGGAGCTGTCACTGAGCCTCTGGAAAGCGGCCAGGAGGTGTTTGTTGAGCTGAGTCCTTCAGAAGGTCTTTCAGGGTGGATCAGAGGGCAAGGGGTCCCGGAAGCTGACCCCAAAACCTTTCTAAGGAGGCAAGTATCTTGCACCCAAACTAACCCGCTTCCACCGGCTGCTGTGGCCACTCCTTCCTCTCTACTTCTTCAGGGGCAGCTTTGGAGGATGAGTGGAGGTGCCCACGCCGCAAAGCCTCTGGGGCTCGGCCAGGGAGGAGAAGGCCTGCAAGGGTTCTGCTCTCCCGGTTGAGTCACTGGAGCTAGCCTCCAGATGTACACCAGATATCAACTGCCAGTGAAGATCTGACACACAGAGAGTCCGATTGCACTCGTTTAGTGGATCCATCAAAAGAACTACAGACCCAATACCTTCCAAGAGGCAAGGCAGAGGTCTGCTACTGAGCAAGGGGGCGGTCAAGGTTTATATAAGGTTCGTACACCAAGGCAGGAGGGGAAAACAGTGGGTCGAAATGCCCGAGGTGGGTGGATGCTCAGTTTCACCCTCCTTCTGGGTGGGGTGCGGTCTCTCTGCCGGGGGGGTGTGCCTCCCACCTCCTCCTCCCACGAGCTGTCTCAACCTAGATTGGCGGGTGATATGTGATGGGCCAATCAAAGGAGAGAGGGGAGCCTCATGGCACAGTGGTTAAATGCCTGTACTGCAGATAAAACTGTGCTCATGACCTGGGGGTTCAATCCCAGGTATCTGGCTCATAGCTGACTCAGCCTTCCATCCTTCCGAGGTCAGTAAAATGAGAACCCAGCAAAAATATGTAGACAGAATTAAGTGGAGTCCCCTTATGTGTGAGGAGTGTTCTTGTGCAACTTTTTAACCATTCCAGGGATGCCCTTTTCATTTCATTTCTGAAGAAATGAGGACATGGGGGTTCAACCTCCCACACAGAGTGAAACTACAGGAAAAGAGATTCCATTTGAACTTTAGGAAGAACTTTATGACAGTTAGAGCTGTTTGGCAGTTGGAATAATATGTTGCCACAAAGGAGGGTGGTGGAGTCTCCTTCTTTGGAGGAGGTTTTCAAGCAGAGGCTGGATTGCCATCGGTTGAGAGTACCATGATGGGGGTTCCTGCACGGCAGGGGGTTGGACTGAATGGCCCTCGAGGTCCCTTCCAAGTCTTATATTCTAGAACAGTCAAGATAACATCAATCCAAAGGAAGGCAGTAGCCAAGAAATCTGAAGATGACTGAGACGCAGAAGAGCAGCCGTGAAGGAACAATACCCTCAAGTGTCAGGATGTGTCATTGAAGACCACAGCCAAGATCTCTGCCTGTGCACCCCCCCCCCTTGACTGCATCCGAAAACAATAGACAAGGGCTTGAGCTGCTTTTGACCCCCTTCCATCTCTGCTTGCTTCTAAGATTTCCCCCAATGAAATCTCCTCCTATAGTTGTGAGTTTTTCCGGCTGTTTGGCCATGTTCTGGAAGCTCCAGAGCGCAGAGAGAACTCCTAGTTCCCTGAGCGCCTTGCCCTCTGCAGATGCCAGCCACAGAATCTGGTGAAACGTCAGGAATAAAAACTTCCAGAACACGACCAGACAGCCCGAAAAACTCACAACTATCAGATCTCAGCCATGAAAGCCTTTGAGAACTCTCCTCCTTTTTATGCCTCTGTCATTGGCCTGGAAGTCCTTGTGTTGGCAGCTGCTTAAGCCTGCTGTTCAGGGGCTATTGCAGGCTGAGGGGTCTTCAGTGAGCAAGGGCCCGCCTCGGGCCCGGTGCAGGAGAAAGGAAGAAAACCTTCCTGGGCTCATTTTAGAGCTAAAGGTGTCCATTTTCCTTTCAAAGCTGGCAAGTTGATCAAAACAGCCTTTTCCAGTGGTTGCTGCAATTGTTTTACTAACCCCCACGGGCTCAATGTCTTGTATTCCTTCTACACCTCTGCTCATTGCCAACATTTGGGCTCTCTCTAGATTTGCATCTTTTGTTTCTCTCAGGGTGCCATCTGTCCATGGGGGGGGTAGACTCTCCCTTCCACATGCACATGCCTGTGATGGCAAGGGCTCATGGTTGCCCCCCACCCCGCACCCCACAAAGAAAGACACAGGCAGGGAGACCTCTCCTCCTGCCTAGGACGGGCGCACAACAGGCCTCCTTGTCTCCTGATGGACTCGGCAAAGGTTGCAGCATGAGTTCCCTCCATACACACCGCTCCAACTTGATCCTTTCAAGAGAAGAGAGACCAAAAAATGCCTTTTCTTGGACAGAGCAGTTCCATCTACTTTATTAGAAGGCTTCCAGTCCTTAAAAGCAGGGCAACAGCTAAAGAAACCCAAAAATGGTTGGAAGTAATGACAATGGCAACCCAGCCACCAGGAACTTACCCCCTAGGGTAACAATACTGAGAGGTCTGTGTAACTGGGACCTGCCCCAAGCTGCCCCTCTGACTGTGGAATCTCCTTCAGTATCTTCTGCGTATGAAAAGGGGCCACGTCTCCCACCCACGTTCAAAAAGCCAACCAGTATCCTTCTATCACTGGACGTGCTCTTCCCAACTGGAAATTCAGGCACAGTTGTGTGTGTAGTTCTAAAAGATGCACGTATGCATTTGGGCACATTTTCTCACTGGGACATTCCACCAATCACAGTAACTGACAGGTTTCTAAGGTACAGTCTGGGGGAATGAAACTGCCGGCTTCTAGAGTGGCAGAAGTTCTACCTATCTAGGGGGACATGGGGGCAACCCATTTTTGCATCCTGGAGATGCCACCCAGCTGGGAGAGGGAGACCCCCAGGTGGGCGCCTGGGCTTCCCACAAACCTCCATCAACAGAAGCATGGCAAACACAGCCACGGACAGGGACATGGCAGAGCTGCTAGGGTGACTAGAAGAGGTTCACCCTCCCCCCCCCAAAAAGAACAGGTCAAGATGGGCCCCCAGGAGTCTCCTTTTGTGCTGCATCTCCTAACCTGAGGCTTCCCTTGTCCTTCTCACTGCTAGTCAGCCATGCCCCCCCCCGGCCCTCTGACCTCTTGGCCCCCTTGGATGGAATGTAGCGCATTTCCCAAATACGGTCTGGTTCTGCTGGACTGGTTTCCCCAGGCGTTCAATTGGTCCTGACAGACACCTGCGCCAGACCCCCCTCCCTCTTGGTAAAGAAAAGCAGCAGCTGCTGCTGCTGCAGGTGTGCGAAGAAGAACCGGGGGGGGGGGGGAGAGATGCAGGTCCCTCCTGTTGCAAAGGGAGAGGCCGGCCTCTACGTGGTCCAGGGGCAAGAAGCCAAACTAGCCCCGTCGGCGCTCTGGCTGCCCTCCTCCCATTTCCCCTCAAGTCTTGGAAGAAGAGGAAAGAGGCGAGGGGTTGGGCCGTTCCCCAGAGGGACTCTTCTGCCCGATGCACCTTCAGAGGAGCCCGACCCAGGCAAGCCATCGAAGTGGGCTGGCCAACAGAGAAGGCACGCAAGATCTCAGAAAGGACCCCAGGGGGCAGCCTGGCACGTTCTCCTTGTTCCATTTTCAGTAGGAACACCATTTGGTCCCGGGTTTTGCATCATCCAAAAGATAAAAGGTAACACTGGCTGGAATCTAGCTGCTTGGCTATGCATACCAAAGGGAAATGGTTGGCCACACTGCCACTTCAAGCGGTCAATGAACAAACAGCAGCAGGGTGTGTGTGTGTGTGGGGGGGCATCTGTGCCCCCATCACACCTCCCCCCACATTCACAGATGAGTTAATTTCTGAGACGGCGCCATGGAGTGCTACACCCTTTGTCTTCCGCACACATAACGCGGCAGGACTTCAGGCCAACTGTGAAGGGCCGCCTTTTCTCCTGCCTGGTGGCTGGCGTCAAAGGCTTCTTTTCCGCAGAAGTACAAGGAAGAAGCCGCAGCACGATCGGCAAGAGAAAAAAAAACCTACCAAGAAGGCTCCGGAAAGGGACACACCAGGGAAGCGCAGCTTGCCAGCAATAACAATGGACATTAGAATTTCAAGTCACTACCTAAACTTCAGCATCTATTCAGTATTCTGTTTTGACCAGTGCAGGGTGATCCCATGACAAGAAGAGAGTTTCAAAGTTCATTGTGCTGAAGGCCTCTAGAAATTCTTCCAGACAAGTCTTGCAGGTGTTTTTTAACCTGAGGAGACAAAAGTATATTTAGGTAGTAATTTAGATGACACCTCTCAAGGCCACAAGGCGACTTGAGACCAAGGCAAAGATCTGACCACAGTGTGGCCTTGTGTTCTGAGAACGAGGGCAGTCCTGCAGGAAGGGAGTCTGTCCTTGCAGATCCGCCCACTACTGATGCCTGCCTTCCACAATTAACCTGAAGGCATGGAGGCAAATCTAATGTCCCTCCTTGTCTTTGTCCAGAGGAGGGTCCGTTCCTGTTCACTCATAAATTGGAGAAAGACGAGAACACGGATCCCACAAAAGGCAGGCAGCTGGTCCACTAGAATTCAGCTGCGGTGACTGAAGGCGGATGCAGGGCCCATCCTTGGCCAGAGCTCTCTAGGCCAGAGCTGGAAAAGGAAGGGCAGCGCAGATCTACCAAATGCTGCATTTCCCACTTCAGCACCACTGGATACAACACATCTCACAGTGAATTTGTGGTTTCCAGCTTGCAGTGGCACTTAATCAGATTTTTCCTGCTCTACCACTGAAATGATAATTCAGTAAAAACACCTTGTTCGCTCTCTGTCCGAGCAGCGGCTGCTGGGAGGCAACCACTGGGGTTCTTCAGGATCCAAGTTTAAAGAGGGAGGGGGGTCAGTGCTGTTCCACCACCTATGGAGCTATTGGGGGGGCACTCGGAAAAGGTGGCTTCTGCAGGGGATGACGATGGACAGCGATGCTAGGAGACACGAAAGCCCTACCAGGGCCATGACGACGCCTCTCCCACAGTGGAGACCCCACCGTCCACCGGAAGCCCAGGTGGAAGACGGGGGCGCCAGCTGCCCTCCCTGGCCTTCCTACGGGGAAGCCTGAGATTGGGAAGGGCCCTGAGAAAGATCTTCCTTCCTTTCCCATGAGATGAATGGGATGGATTTGTGAGGTGCATGATAACCGTATGGTCACTTGCCTGCCAGGTGCAAAGGTTGCAGACATCAGGAGAAATCTAGATAGCTTGTTAGAGAGAACTGGGAAGGAGCCAGTGGTCATGGTACACGTTGGTACCAATGATGTCGGGAAGGCCAAGCGGTCAGTCTTGGAAGCCAAATTCAGGTTGTTAGGTAGAAGATTGAAGTCCCGGGCTTCCAAGGTAGCATTTTCAGAAGTGCTACCTGTTCCTCGTGCAGGACCCTCCAGGCAGGCAGAACTCAGAAGCCTCAATGCGTGGATGAGGCGATGGTGTCGAGAGGAGGGCTTTAGATTTGTCAGGAACTGGAGAACATTTTGGGACAAGCCAAACCTGTTCAGGAGGGATGGGTTGCACTTGAATCATGATGGGACCAGATTGCTGGCACTCAACCTCGAAAAGGCAGCAGAGCAGCTTTTAAACTGATAACTGGGGGAAAGCCGACAGGAGCTGAGTGGCATCCGGTTCGGAACACCTCATCCTCGGGGAACCAGGTTGGAGAGGGTAGAGAATCACATAGAGATGACATAGCAGGTATTAGCACTGGGAGAATAATGGACTGTGACAGTTTGTCTACTGAAAATAAAAGCTGTGAGGGGAAAAGAACAAGGCAGCAGCTGTTGTTGCGGGACCCACTGTACAGGTGCTTCTACGCCAATGCTCGAAGCCTCTGAGCAAAGATGGGAGAACTTGAACATTTGGCAGCTAGGGATAACATTGATATAATAGCCATAACAGAAACCTGGTGGAATGTGGAGAACCAGTGGGATACAGCAATCCCAGGCTATAAACTCTATAGAAGGGATAGAGAGGGGCGGGTTGGAGGGGGAGTGGCCATCTACGTTAAAGAAGGGGTAAAATCCAGCAGAATGGAGATTGACAGAGGGTCTGACTCCACCATAGAATCACTGTGGGTTAAACTACCAGGTCCAAGGAGTGATGTGATCGTTGGAGTATTCTATCGTCCACCAGATCAAAAACCTGAGGGGGACCTTGAAATGAGGAGAGAAATCATGGTAGTGGCTAAGAGGGACAGGATAGTAATCATGGGGGACTTCAATTATCCCCACATTGACTGGGCCAATGCGAGCTCCGGGCATGAAAGAGAAACTGGGTTTCTCGACTTGCTGAATGACTGTGCCTTAGAGCAACTTGTCACAGAACCCACCCGAGAACAGGCAACTCTGGATCTAATTCTGTGTGATACTCAGGACCTGGTCAGGGATGTGAATGTCACTGAGCCTCTGGGGAACAGTGACCATGCTGCAATTTCCTTTGCCATGCATGTCGGAGGAAGAGTGTCAACCAAATCGGACATAAAAACCCTTGACTTTCGAAGGGCAAACTTCCCTCAGATGAGGAAACTAGTTAGAGAGAAATTGAAGGGGAAAGTTAGAAGAATCCAATCTCTTCAGAGTGCATGGAGCCTGTTTAAAACAACAATAATAGAGGCCCAGCACAAGTGCATACCACAAAGAAAGAAGAGCTCATTTAAGTCCAAGAGGACACCGGCATGGTTAACGAGTGGAGTTAGAGAGGCTCTAAAGCACAAGGAGAGGTCTTTCTGTAAATGGAAATCCTCCCCAAATGAGGAAAATAAAAAGGAACACAAACTCTGGCAAAAGAAATGTAAGAAGATGATAAGGGAGGCAAAGAAAGATTTTGAGGAACGCATGGCTAGCAATATAAAGGGTAATAATAAAAGCTTCTTTAAATATGTTAGAAGTAGAAAACCTGCCAGAGAATCAGTTGGCCCTCTGGATGGTGAGGGAGGAAAAGGGGAGGTTAAGGAGGACTTGGACATTGCAGATAAATTGAATGACTTCTTTGCGTCTGTCTTCATGACAGAGGACCTTGAGCGGATTCCGCTGCCTGAGCTGCCCCTCTTGACTAAAGAATTAAATCAAATACAGGTTAAAAGAGAGGAGGTTTTAGGACTAATCGATAAATTGAGGATTAACAAGTCACTGGGCCCAGATGGCATCCACCCAAAGGTTATTAGGGAACTGGAAAATGAAATTGCAGATCTCTTAATGGTTATATGCAACTTGTCTCTTAAAACTGCCACAGTGCCGGAGGACTGGAGGATGGCAGACGTCACACCAATTTTTAAAAAAGGAAGGAGGGGGGACCCGGGAAACTACAGGCCAGTTACATCTTACATCTGTCCCAGGGAAGATGGTGGAAAGCCTCACCCAAGAGAAAATCTTAAAACACATAGAAGAACAAACTTTGCTGAGAGAAAATCAGCATGGCTTCTGCAAGGGTAAGTCTTGTCTGACAAATCTTGTAGAATTTTTTGAAAAGGTCAGCAGGCATGTAGATTTGGGTGAACCGGTGGATATAGTCTATCTGGATTTTAAAAAGGCTTTTGACACAGTCCCTCACCAGAGGCTGCTGAGAAAATTACACAGTCAGGGGATAAGAGGACAGGTCCTCTTATGGATTGAGAACTGGTTGAGATCCAGGAAACAAAGAGTAGGTGTCAATGGGAAATTTTCACAATGGAAAGAGGTGAAAAGCGGTGTGCCCCAGGGCTCTGTCCTGGGACCGGTGCTTTTCAATCTGTTCATAAATGACCTGGAGACAGGGATAAGCAGTGAGGTGGCCAAGTTTGCAGATGACACAAAACTTTTCCGTGTGGTAAAAACCAGAGAAGATTGTGAAGAGCTCCAGAAGGATCTCTCCAAACTGGGGGAATGGGCTGAGAAATGGCAAATGCGTTTTAATGTAACCAAATGTAAAGTAATGCATATTGGGGCAAAAAATCCAAACTTCATCTATCAACTCATGGGCTCTGAGTTATCCGTGACAGATCAGGAAAGACATCTTGGTGTGTTGGTGGACAGCTCCATGAAGGTGTCTCCCCAGTGTGTGGCAGCAGTGAAGAAGGCCAATCCCATGCTAGGGATTATCAAAAAGGGGATTGAAAATAAAACAGCCAACATTATAATGCCATTATACAAAACAATAGTAAGGCCCCACCTGGAGTATTGTGTACAATTCTGGTCACCGCATCTCAAGAAAGACATAGTGGAACTGGAAAAGGTGCAGAAGAGAGCGACTAAAATGAATACTGGGCTAGGGCACCTCCCTTATGAAGAAAGGCTAAAACATTTGGGGCTCTTTAGTCTGGAAAAAAGGCGCCTGAGGGGGGATATGATTGAGACATACAAAATAATGCAGGGTATGAGTCAAGTGGATAGAGGGAAGCTCTTCTCTCTCTCCCAAAATACCAGAACTAGGGGACATACACTCAAATTGAAGGCTGGGAGAGTAAGAACTGACAAAAGAAAATATTTTTTCACCCAGCGCGTTGTAAGTCTATGGAACTCCCTGCCACAGGATGTGGTGATGGCATCTGGCCTGGATGCCTTCAAAAGGAGATTGGACAGATTCCTGGAGGAAAAGTCCATCACAGGTTACAAACCATGATGGAGAAACCAGGGTACTTCAAGTGCCAGATGCAGGGGAGTGGTATCAGGAGACAGATATCTAGTCTCATGCGCTCCCAAACGCATCTGGTGGGGCCACTGTGAGATACAGGAAGCTGGACTAGATGGGCCTTTGGCCTGATTCAGCATGGCTCTTCTTATGTTCTTATGAAACTTTGCTCCATAAACTTAACAATGGACATCTTTATTTCATCTTTGCTGGACGTCTTGCAGGGGTACCAGAGTAATTACAAACTACAGCAGTGATGCTTCTCACAAACCAAAAC
>JAWVWN010004523.1:0-12668 GCA_037367305.1 Phrynocephalus vlangalii
CTTGAGCTTGCAGCCTGGAATTGAACCCCTGTTCATGAGCCCAGTAACAGCTACAGTACAGCAATTTAACCACTGCTCCATGAGTCTCGAAGGACTTCATGTTAAGACTGGTTATTCCCCCCCCCCAAAAAAAAATTGGATTTAGGAAGTTGCACTAAAAGTTGTCCCTGTTGGTTGGGGAGGGGAATGTGGTCAAGTGTGCTGGAAAAGCTGAAACCAATACCTCCAGGAGATTAGGCTCCTGGCAAAGTAATCCAAGTTGGAACAATCAAACATGAGACACCAAACTAAGATGTATCCATCCTTGTCAGGAATTGATGGTCACATCTGCAGGATAGAATTGATAGTTCCAACAGCGATGGAGGCAGAGCAGTTATTGAAAGTCAGTAGCATGGGTAAAAGATGACCTTGCAGAGGATCGATCCTAAACAGAGGCAGTGACAGCCAGCTCTTTCTAGTATTCTGTAGAAAGCAATATTAGCCACTCATATTTAAATACTTTATACTGCAAAAACCCTATGATGACCATCCAAGGTGAAACAAGAAATTGTGCTGGATAAGAAGACTCCCAAGTCAGAATCAATGAGCTACTTAGGAAAAGCTAAGGATAAGTACACCATTGTTCTTAGTGAAGCAGCAGGACTGAATCCAGAAGGATATTCTGTTGCTGATGTGCAAATCCAATTGTTCATGGCGTATATGATTGACACATGGAATGTGAGGAATATGAGTCAAAGTATGTTTAAAACTGTTAAAGAAAAATAGAATGCTTAAATATGGTAATACTTGGGGGTTAGCATATTAAAGTGGAGGCTAGTAGAATATGTTCAGTCAGATAATTACAAAGTCTTTTAATCAGGAAAGGAGAGACTCAAGACATAGCATAATGGCTCAGTATATTTACCGTTTGATCATAGTACTAAAAATACTAGGTTAGTTATTAGAAAATACTTAGAAGACACCTGTTAGTAGGCAGAACATAAAGCATATTGGTTTAGATAAAGATTAACAACGTATGTAACAGAAATCCTATATAAGAATGACTTAATGTGACCTCCAATGAGACATAGTCTTTGGATATTAATCCCCTATGTTCTCCTTATCTTGCAAGATAAATAAATATTTCCCTACTTAGGTTATTGTGGTGTGCTTGCTGCTTTACCCTACCTCCTTACAGGTAAAAACCAGACCTGCCAGGAGATAATCGAACAGCATTTTTGCAACAGGCCTAGGAGAAGACTTCTTACACTTCTTTGGAGAGGATTGTATATAAAAACTAATCAAGGAGCTGCCTTTGCTGCTAACACTGAAAAGACCAGTATGAATGTTTCTAAAGCTATTGCAGTATCACATATCCTCATGGTGCTTTCTTTTGATTAATGCAACCATTTCTGAATTCTGGGAGGAGGGAGAAATTTTATGAGAAATTATGATTTAATATACATAGGGACAAGAGAAACATGTGCCCCTATAGACCATGTTGAACTGGAACTTGTATAGCTAAGCATGTGGAATCTTGGTAATCACTATCCACTCCATCTACCTAGCCACATTGTCCCTGATACATAACAAAAACTAGCTGATTAGCTCCAGGGAGTGAAATCCAGCTCACCTTCCAGCATGCAAGATGCACTACAGCTTGCTCTAATCTCATGGATGGAGCCACATCCTTTGACAAATTCCAGGATGGGATATACACACAGGAGAGAAGTGAAGTGCCCAGCTTGCTGGGGTGTGGGCAATGTGTAGCCTTCATAATTAAATTGTGAACCACCAAAGAGTGCTTTAAGCACTATGGGAGGTATATAAGCAGAACACTTTGCTTTTTGCTTTTGATCAGGGAGTTGAACCCAGCTCATCCAAGTCATAGTTCACTACTCTCTCACCAGTACTGTCATGTTTAGTAGCTGACCTGTTGCCTTGTTCTTCATGGTTACTTTCAAAGCCCGTCTGGGAGAAAGAACAGGTGAAGCTCAGATGGCAGAATTACCACAGTAGTCCCAGTGGTGGGTTCTGGCAAAGTTGTGGCAAATGGTTCCCCAGTGGAATGCCTGCTTTCCTCTTGTACCTCAGAACATGACAAAAGAGGACTGCAAATGATGAACCCGTTCCCGCCGACCTTCCTCATGTACCAGTCAGTTTTAATTGACAGGAAAGCAATGCTAGCTGTCACTCTCAAAAGGGGATACAGTATATCTAGATTCTGCAGTGAACTCTCTGGCATCTGAGGGGTAGAAAATTGCTTTTCTTGTCTGAGAAGGAACAAAAGACCTAGTCTCAGACAAAGTATGCATTCTGTGGGGAGGACTGTGACTGGGAAAAGGACAAAGTTATAGGCAAACTCTGCTTTGTGATGGACAAGGTCAACTGGCAGCTTGCTACTTTCACTTGGAATTATACCACAGCATTATGGAATCCTTTCTCCAATAAGAGAAGTGTGCTGCCTCTTACACAAGCAAAGAGAAATACATTTAAGGTAAAATACATTGAAGATAGAATAAAACTACCTTTACTTTCTAGCACAATGGCATCTTGTGGTCAGAAGAGGGGTGGTGGTGGTGGGTCTCTGAGATTTTTGGGTGGACTGTCCCCATGCTCTTGTCAAGTACCACTTCTATTCACATCCATCTTGAAAGGAATGGAGAACAGAGTTGGATCACCCCCTTTGGCCCCAACCTCTTGGTGGGCTATCTCAGTCTTGCTAATGACTGATTTACATCCATGAAACTTGGGAGGGCCAAATAGTGGACAAGGCCAGGGTGGGACCAGAGCCATAGCTGGTGGGCTCATCAGCTGGACAGGATCAGACATTAAGCCTAATTAAGTTTGGCATATGACTGCTGTTTATTAGACATCTATGTGAGAGGGGCTCTGACTGAAATTCCTTATGCATCATTTTTCTGGCCACGCGGAACACTCTGTATGTGAACAGCCCATATGAGCATAAGGATGATTCCCACCAAGGTGTATTGGTCCCCCTCCACAGGTTCAGTGAAGGCATGTATTGACAATAACAACAAGGATCATGTCACACTAATAGATATTATGTGACCTTCAGTCAATTATGTGCTGCAAGAGGGGGATAATGCATAACAAATGATACTTGTCCCTATGAAACACATGCACCTAACTGTGAAATACCTGGCATTCTGTCTTGTTTTCAGCTTTAACCTGCTGTCTTATATTACAAACTGCTGGCTGTACACTCAGGACAGAGAATGGTCATTCAGGTAGGTTTCAGAAGTGCTGACTACCTTTCAAATCCCACAGAAGATCGTGAGGAATTCCAGGTGCAAATGGTCAAAAAGCCTTATATCAGTGTCTCCCAACCTTTTTTTTTTAGTTGCGACCCCCTTTCAGAATAGCCAGATACCCTGGGACCTCCTCTGTTATGTTTGCATAAAAATGCATTTTAAATAGGGTCATCTCTTTTCAAGAAACAGAGGCTTCTTTCTTCTCCAAAGGACCTGTTTCTTCTACATATTATACATACACACTAATTTTAACATCTTGTTTTGAAAGGCCAAGGAATAAATTCTTTAATGACGGCTACAAGCAGTTCATGTAAGGTGACCCATGACACTCCGCAGAAAACACCTTGTGACCCTCGAGGGGTCACAACCCCCTAGTTTGGAGACACTGCCTTGCATTATTGTCTAGGATTCTTGAGAGAAATGAACAGACCTTGTGGCATCTTAGAGGGTAATACTTTTGTGAGGCATAAACATTGGAGACTTAAAACCTTAGAGAGGAGTGTTTGGGTTTGTTCATTTGGCACTGAGCTCCCTGTCTTGTGTTCCCTTCTGCCAAGGGAGGAATAAATAAGAAGAGTATATGTAGTTTTCATGGTTGGAGAGAGCACAACAAAACAACAATGTTGGAAGCAAATTAAAGGCAAAAAGCGAAGACTATGATCACTATGAGCGTCAGGTATGTTACCGTGACTATTCACAAGGGAATGTTGATCATTACAATAACAGATAAAAGGGAAACAAAAGAAGATATATTTGGACAGTATTTCTCAGATTTTTTTTTTTGGGGGGGGGGAATACTTTTCAGGAATACAGTTTCCAAAATGGGACACTCTGGCCATGCTGGTGTGGGAATTCCGGGAGGTCCAGAACAAGAAAAATGTTTCATCCAAGGAGTACTTCCCAACCTCAACCCCCATAATTGCTTTTACTCTACTGTAGACATGGGCACGACCAGAAAAAATGACGTTTTGAGTTTTTGTTTGTCGGAACGCGTCCGTTTTGGGTCGTTTCCGTTTGTCGCGAAATTTTTCAAAAATTTGTAGTTTCTGTTTGTCGTTTGTCGTTTCCACCGTGATTTAGTGCAATTTGACTTCCCAGAATATAGGGGCGTTCCGCAATCAGGGCCAGCACTAGGTGTTTTTGCGCCCTAGGCAGTGGGCAGGGTGGGGGGGTGGGCGGCAGGGGGGAGGTGCGGGCGGGCGGAGGTGGCGGGGGGCCATGGGCGGGCGGCAGCCACAGGCGGGGGATTGGGCGGGCGGTGGTGCGGGCTGCAGGCAGGTGGCGGCGCGGGCGGATGGGCAAGTGGGCAGTTAGGATATCACTTAGGATAGAGGTTCTGTTCTTGGCCTGCACCCCAAATGTGTGTGTGTATAAGCAAATTGAAGTTGGGAAAATAGAAAATAAATGGTAGTATATAATATATATTTAAAATAGGAGGAAGATGGCGGCGGTCCAGCTAGCGGTGGCGTACTGAGCTCCACTCCCGTTTTAACATTTTAATTGCCCAGATATTATTGATTTGTTTTAGTTTCTTTTAGTTCCAATTTTAAATTGTATCTTAGACCTTGATAGGGTAGTGGTGGCTGGAAGAACCGACAACAAAGTTTCTGCTCCAGGCCGGCTCATTCCACGCTATCTTAACTCCCCACACGGATACTCCTCTCGACAGCTGGTCTTAGCGAAGAATATCAGCTAACCTGCCTACAAAAGGATTTATTTACAGTTGCTTATCTATATAACGACCTTGGGCTGGAGAAATATTTTTCCCTATTACTGGTTGGTACTGCCTTATTTTTGCCTGCGGTTTGACTCTGTGGCCGAAGCATGGGGAAACGTAAGAGAAGACAGCAATCTCTCCCAGAGTCACAGTCATCATCTCCTATTCCATCCAAACAACTTAAGGTGGACGGTTTTCTGGAGAGTAAAGCTTCAAACGTGAGTAATCCTAAAAAGAAACCCTCAGAGACTATCTTGCACAACAGGTTTGACCTGCTAGTGGAGGCTGAAAGTCATGGTGCTCCAGAGACCACAGCCCCTAAGATAAGTGAGGGTTTGTCCACTGAGTCGCAGGAGCCTTTAACTACTGACAGCTGCTCTGGGTCCCCCGAGGCCTCCCTCTTAGGGGCCGAAGGCTTCTCAAAATTAAATTTTGTGGACCTGGTATCTAACCAGAGCTTGCTGACTGCAAAAACTGTATCGGTTATTTTCAAACTTCTGGCTGAGATAAATGGCAAAGTGGACTCTTTGAAAACTCTTATCAATAGGTTTATTACCAACCAGCCTACTGCCCTGAGAGATGGAAGCTCATTAGATCTCCACGGGGCCCTCTCCCCATCTGCAAACATAAACTTAAATGATCTTACAAAAGAGTCCAGATCTTCCTTACAAACAGCTTCAAAACATATATATGGGAGCCAACAGAAACAAGAGACTCATACCTCCCCTAATTGCATATTACAGTGTAATCAGATTGCCCTCCTGATTCTAAATAATAACATGAATTTTAGAAGATGGAACTCCAAGAGTGCAGTTGTAGCAGCTTTAAGTGGCCTCCTCCGTTGTGAGAGCAACAAGTTGGACTTACTCAACATTGACTGGCTTACATCCACCAACAGATCCAAACGTGTCCTTCTGACTTTCAGTCAGCCTATTTTCCCCAGTATGCTGTGCAAAATGAGGCCTTTCCTGCGCACATTTGAGATCTTCCCTTTGCGGGTCTTTCAGGACACAAAGGTCACCCCTTTAATGAGCTCTTCTGACTGGAAGAAGAAGCTGATAAAACCCACTAGCGTTAATTTGCACATTGGATCAGCAGTTAATATTTCCAAATCTCCTAACTTGGGGAATGGCAGTGTACATCCAGCCATTCTAAAGGGAGTAGATGAGTTATCGGATCTATTAAAACTAACCTGCAATGCTGCTAAACCCCTTGCAGACATTGTTCAACCGGAGGGGGGAAAGGGCCCTATTAACAATTCTTTTCATGAGGATCACCTCAATGACAATACCTGCAATGACCCTGATATCATACTCAAGCGGACAGATCCCTTACACAAAGCTCCCATACCTCCCAGCCCCCTCCAGCATAGTCAAGCAGAGCCCATATTGCAGCATAACTCTGGAGGAAAATGTGGCAGGCCAAATCCGTGCGTATTCCTCGACACGAAAGGAGCTCTGGACAGTATTTCTCCCGAGAACTGACTAGTCGACTCCTCTAATTCTCCCACGCAAACAAAAAACCTCCCAAGTACCAAAGCTACAGCACCAACTACATTCATTTGCTATCATGGAATATTGCGGGCTGGAGGCAGCGTGCGTCAGACCCGATCCTACAAGAATTTCTATCCACCTTTGATCTTATAGCTCTTCAGGAGACCTGGCTATCCAAGGAAGAGGAGATCCAGCTACCGGGTTTTATATCTTGGGAATCGCCAGCACTAAAACTAAGGTCCAGAGGCCGGGCCTCGGGAGGGCTGTCCATTCTCATCAAAGCTGAACTGGGCTGGCAGGGACAGGAACTCAAGAGGGATGATGCTTCCTGTTATATAGCAATTAAGTTTGCTTTTAAAACCTCCCTCTGGATAATTGTTAATGTGTACATACCACCCTACTCATCTTTATACTATCACTCTCATATGTGGGCTGATTTGGAAAATTTCTTAGTCAATATAAATTTATCCTTTCCTAAAGCTTTAGTGATTTTAGTAGGAGATTTTAATGCCAGAGTTGGTCCATCATTATCGGACTATGTTCAGCGGGGTGTAATCCCAGGGGAGTATCTATCAAAGCAAGTATCGTGGCAATCAAGGGATGTTAAAAGAAATGCAGCTGGTGCACAATTGGTCTCTTTGTTATATAAATGTAACTTATTTATTTTAGGTGGGAATGATTCGGGCTTTATCCATCCTTTTACTTACCATGCTAGTAACCACAGCAGTGTGGTGGACTATATCTGTGTTTCCTACGATAAAACAAACCTATTTTCAGACTTCCAAATATTAGCAAAGGAAGACAGTGACCATCAACCAATTACGGTACAGTTTTTGGGTAACTCAGACACCAGATCTGCCACTCCACTTGTTAAAGCTATAGCTAATAATGTAGAAGTAAGACAAAATAGGAGAATTTGTTGGGCCAAGGTGAATACGGAGGCCGTATCCAATTTTTTAAACACTGAGCAGGCCAAGGTATGGAAAACTGCAATTGCCTCAAACACATACAATTCCGATATAGTATTACCCTATTATGCTGAGCTTTGCCACGTTCTAAAAGCCCAATTTCTAACAGATAATCTACAGCATAGGAACCACTCAAACCATAGGTTGCACTGGTTCGATTTGGACTGTTATAAGAGCAGAAGACATTTAAGAGCTGCAATGCGTCATGCCTTGAAACACCCCTCAGTAGAAAGTCATAATGAAATGTTAAAGCTAAGACGCTTATACAAAAAACTCTTATTCAAGAAAAAAGTTTCATATAAAGCCAAAATATGGGCTGATTTAGAACTGCAAGCCAAAGGCAAAAACTCTGTACTATTTTGGAATACAGTCTCAGGTCTTTTGAAGGTACAAAGAGTCCAATGTGATTCTCCTATCCCTGCAGCAACCTGGGAAGAGTTTTATGAAAATTTATTTGCTGCTCCAATTCAAGATCATACTCAAACTCCTGCACAAGAAACAGTGTCCTTCAAAGATCTACCTACCTGGCCCCCAGTCTCGACGGCAGAAATGGTGTCTATCATTCAAACATTACAGTCTAACAAGGCCCCGGGGGAAGATTGCCTCCCCCCTGAACTTTTCAAGTCCCACATTGGATGGTGGGCCCCACTGCTAGCGGGTTTATTCTCATATATAGATTCTACAGGTAATATTCCAGCGGGTTGGGAAGTAGCTATTGTCTTCCCCCTTCATAAGAAGGGTGATAAAAGCGACCCAGGCAATTACAGGCCAATCAGCTTAATTAGCCTAGTGGCCAAGATGTACGCGAAACATTTATTGAACAAACTGATAGACTGGTCTGTAGAAAAAAATATTTTAGTGGAAGAGCAATCTGGTTTCAGATCTGAAAGATCAACAATAGATAACTGTTTTGTCCTTCACCACCTTGCAGCCAGGCAAATTTCACAAGGAAAACAACTATATACTGCCTTTATTGATCTTAGTGCTGCCTTTGATTCATTAAACAGAGATATATTGTGGAGGAAATTGGCAAGGCTAAATATGGAACCCAGACTCTTTGCCCTGATTAAAGCCCTATATGCAAATACACAACTGAAAGTTCGCGTAGGCATAAACGGTTCCTTATCAAAAGCAATTTCTACGCATAAAGGTGTCAGACAGGGCTGTATCCTAGCTCCTACGCTCTTCAATCTTTATATCAATGACTTACCAGACTATTTAGACGACGTCAGTTTACATATGTTGAAAATTCACGACAAATTTATGAATATCTTGCTGTATGCTGACGACATGGTCTTGATAGCACACTCACAGATTGGCCTAAGAAGGTCGTTACGAAAGTTGCACCAATACTGTGTTAACAATTCCCTGGTTATTAATAAATCTAAATCAAAAGTACTGGTATTCAGTAAACACAATAAAATACATAATTGGTACATCAATGGTGAGCCCATTGAACAGGTCAATTCATTCACCTATCTAGGGATAACTTTTAACCACACAGGGACCTGGCTAAATCATTTTAAAAGAACTGCCATAAAGGCAGAGCAAAGTACAAATCAGATTCTCAAATTAATTAGTTATAATTGCCCAAGTTCTCTTACTCCAATATTGAAAGTTTTTAGGGCCAAAATTGTGCCATTGATGGTTTATGGAGCAGAAATCTGGGGTCTAAACAAAGCACCCTTGCTTGAATCAGTTCAGACAAGCTTTTTAAGAAAGATACTTGGGACAGATAAAAACACGGCTGCTTATGCAGTCAGGGCCGAAACAGGAATTTTTTCTATTTCCAGTCTTACAGTATCTAGAGCTTTTTCCTTCTGGTTGAAGGTCCAGTCAATGGGTATTGATAGACTTCCCAAACTATGTTTAATTGAACAAGCTAACTCTGTCATCCCCAATTCCTGGGCCAGACAAATTGGTATCATTATCGCACATTTTGGGCTTTCAACCCAGAGCCTACTTGTCAGTGGTCAACAGGCCAAAACTACCTTTAAACAAAGAGCTCTGGATGTTAGTGCACAACAGGATATGGAGCTCCTCTCCAAAAACAGAGCCCTAAGCTGGCTATCTAAAAACAAACTGGTATTCAAGTGCGAGAAGTATCTAACAATTAGTTTACCTTATTCTTTGAGGAGAGCCTATACAAGATTAAGATTCGAATTACTGGAATCTATGAATAAATTTGGCCGTTTTCATAATCTACCTTACCATGAGAGAACATGTATCTGCAGCGCCCCCGCTATAGAGGATATTGCCCATATTTTATTTGATTGTGAACTATATACAGCCCTCAGACAGTCTTATTTATCAAAAATGATGGCCAAAATTGCCCATTGGAATGTGAACTTTCAGCTTGCCTTCTTGCTTCAAAGCTCAAACGTGCATGTTGTTAATGGTGTTGCCAATTTCATATCTAAGGCAGCCAGAGTAAGATCTTCCTATATTGATCAAATTGGCATTTACTGTAGGGGCGATGCTGACTCTTGAATGATAACATTCGTTTTGGCCATTCTAACTTTGAAAACTGTTCAGTCACAACTTGTATTTTTTGTATTTCTCTGGACCTATGTAGTTTTAGTACTTGATATGGCCTGAACGGCTAATCAATAAAGTTGTTGTTGTTGTTGTTGTTGTTGAAGTATTTAAAATAAATCCACACCTCCCACTCCCAGTCGAACCTCCCCCTTTATCCAATATCAGAAAAAATCCTCAAACTGCCAGAGAAGAAATAAAGAATAAACTGCTATTCCCTTCAGCAGACAAAGCTGCAGGGAATCAAAGAAATTATTTTCTAAATTCAATTCCCTCCCTGCCTGCCTAACTTAAATCCTAAAAACTCCAGCCTCCTTCCTCAATCTCGATCGGATCACACCAGCACCAGCAGCCAGTGCCTCGGCTTTTTATGCCCTCCGAGACATCCAGAAGTGTCAGTCAAAAATCTGGCGATGCCATTGGTGGAATGGTTCAAACAATTTGCATGGTCCCATCCCATGCCCGGCCCAAATGGGCAGGTCTAAAAAAATAAAAAAATAAAATAAAAAAAATAAAATACATACGACGTTTTATTGCTATAAAAAAACCACTGCTGCTACTATTAAAATTCAGGCATTTAAAATAAATAAATTTCACATGTTTCTGTGGTGATTTGGTGTGTTTTTTGACCACGATTTCAAAAGAAAAATTGTGGTCGCCATTTGGATCCCCCCCACCGCATGGCATGCAGCAAGACAGACTACGAGGATGACCCCCCCCCCAGCCTGGTGCAAGCAGCCCAGGACAGGAGAAGAGGGGGAGAAAGGCCGGGGACCCCCCAGAAACCTCCCCTCTGGTAGGTGGCAAAGCCTCAGGCAGGCATATTTTCGCCTGCTTTTTAAAAAAAAAACTTTTAAAAACTTTTTCTGTGCTTCGCATCGCGCAATCGCCACGATGCCACAAACGGAAACGGAAAGCCCGACCAATTTTTTCTTTTTTCGGTTTGAGTTTGAGTTCTGACGGCTTAATTATCGTTACCGTTTCTGTTACGTAATGGAAACGATAACCGAAAACGAAAACAACAATTTCGCCGAGTCATGCCCATGTCTATTCAGGATCTCTCAATGTTTGCAAATTATTCACCACAAGCAGTCATTCATGAGGGGTGCTTCTAAATGGAGGGCTAAGTAGGGCTGTGTTTCAGATTTGGACGAATCCTCCTGGATTTAATTTGGCTGATTTGGGGGGTGCCTGACTTGAAGTGTAGCATCTCTGGGTAGCTTCTCTGAGTGTCCCAGAACCCTGGTTGAGGGGTTTTTTTTGGGGGGGGGAGTTGGGACTGGGTGGAGGAGTACCTCACATGGAGTGAAGTGTCTGTTCTGTTTTTGTAACCAGAGCAATAGAGAAGGGGCTAGTGCATTCTCTTCATTTGCACACCTTGTGTTTGCCTGAAAAGGTCAGCTGTGGGTGGGGCCTGTTTGAAAATAAGAAAAAGGCACACAGATTGGGCGTGGCCCGTTCTAGTCCCATCCACCACCTTCATTTTCCTGGGAAGTCCTTTTTTTTCCAGCTGGGAGGGATGAGCTTGGGGAAAAGAGGGCCAGGGAAGATAGAAAACTTAGGCAGGAAATTGTGAGACTCGGAGATCTTCTCGTGCTTCACGTACTCCACCCTGGTTTTAGCAGAGGTGGACAATGGCTTGGAAGTTAGTATTTTGGGCTACAGTTCCCAGAACCTCTGAGGCTGTGTGGTCACTGTGTGGGAGTGGTTTTGGGAGTTGTAGCCCATGTGCAACATTTCTGAGTTCCAGACTGAGCTTACATTTATATGCAGCGTTGGGTGCTCAGAAATGCTATCCAAGTGGTGAAGGAAATAACTGTTTCTTATGTGGCTTCTTCTGTGCTCACTGATCTAGCCTATTGTCTTGAACTTACTATCCTAACATCTGCACTAAAGAAAAATTCCTCTGCACCTCCTCTCAGCTTCTATACATTGAAGAAGAAAAGAAACTTGCTTTGCCTCAAGCAGCACAAAGTTTTGAGATAGCCTTGGTTTGAAGACATGGTTGTTCTACCATCAGGTATGTAGTCTGGTGGGATTACACTGCTCCTTGTGCTGTAGCTGAAATGCATCATAATTGGATTTGTATCATTTGTTTCTCCATTATTCTGTCTTGTATGTGGGCTCATTGGTTAGGATTGATGGGTATGGATATGTTTTTGTCTCTCTACAAGCACTTGGACGAAAGGACTTTGAGGTTCCTTCAAACTCAATGGCACTTTTACTACAGTATTTCTATTCTGGGTGCCATTGTAGTGCATGTCCTCCTAATGTAATAAGAAAATAGTGTAGGGAGATCATTAATTACTCTTAAGCCAATTTAGAACATTCTTTTCATTTTTGCAAATCCCCTTTCATTGCTGCCAGTCTCCTTGATTCTTCCTCTTTCATGTCAACAAAACAATTCACTTAATGATATTTTGCACAATAGAAGAGGGCAAAAGACAAGGATACCGTTTGAAGTCTTTGTCTTTTTTGTTTTTATTTATCTTCTTTTCAGCTGAGATACCAACATGTGAGAATGAATGAGGAAATGCCCTGCAATGCCTTTAGGTTGTTGCGAGGAAATTACAGCTGGCTGGAGAAGAAAGCTGGCACATTCTTCTTATCTTGACCCATCACATAATTCATCTGTTGACTTTGTATCATGCAATAGCCTTGCAATTGAGTCAAATGGGAAACCTGTCATGTGAATGTATCA
>JAWVWN010004524.1:0-101394 GCA_037367305.1 Phrynocephalus vlangalii
CTTTAATAATGCATTTCTTAATGCACTGCCCAAGGCCAATGGAGGCTGAATCTGCCAAAAGCAAACTCACCAAAGCTGAGAGGAGTGTTTAGAATGGGCAAATGAAAGAAAACAGCAGGGGCAGTGGGGGTGGAGAACTCAAGGAAAGACAAGCCTTATCATGAAAAAACAAACCCACCAAAGCAGAGAGGCATGCTTAGAAATGGGAAATTAAAGGTAACAGTGGTGGGGGTGGGGGTGGAGCAGACCTCAAGGAAGATTATTAATTTTATTTATTTGGGGTTCTAAAAGTGGGGAGCATTGTGAAGATGTGATATATCCAATTTATCCAATTTTATGATGTATTCAATATCAATATGTTGTATTCTGCATAATCATTCTGTATAATCAAAATGTATCCCATTTAAATGCATTAACACAGAACAGGAATAAAATGACAGAAAGTGACCAAGAAATGACTGTGAGTGAAAAACAGTTTCACTTCTGCTTTTGGAGGGTCATTTCAGGCAAGAGCACTTCCAGAAAAATGAGGAAGTAGGATCACAATGAACCTGTTTTGTGCTGAATATCTTGAGAAATGTCTAAAGAGGACACTCAAATGCATAAAAAGATCATGCAGAAGTATGGTTGGGGTCACAGGCTATTGAAGAATGCATAGCCTTTTGTCTTCAATAGCCTTGCCAACAGTCTTGACTTATATCAGTTTTTTGTTTGTTTAATAAATTTGCTGCTTTGCTTTAATATTGGCCTAAGTGTGCTCTGTGACTCTTGTCTTAGTGGACAACAAAATACCATCTTCACAGCATCTAATAAAATGCAGTGTCTTATAGATGAAAAATATGTTCTGCATTATTATGTTCTATCATCTCATGCTTTGTTTCTATTTGCGGCAGCCATGTTATTCTCTATCTGGGCACATACTCCTCCCTCATGCAAGTACTGCTGCCTGCTCTGTTGTTTATTGTATGTTTTGTTGGATGCCAATAAAGGTTCTGTATGTATGACTAACAACACGCTGGGTAAAGAAATATTTTCTTTTGTCTGTTCTCATTCTCCCTACCCTATATTTGAGTGGATGACCCTTGTTTCTGGCATTGTATGAGAGGGAAAAGACCTTCCCTCTATCCATTTTATCTATCCCCTGCATCATTTTGTATGCCTCCATCATGTCCTCTCCTCAGGTGCCTTTTTTTAGACTAAAACCCCCATGCTGATGATCCTGATGATGATATAGAATCTACTCTTCTAGTGACCAAAATAATGGGATTGGGAACTAGTCATTCTGGCCTTTACATCTGGTTCTTTGTTGTACTCCCTGCTTTGCTCTTGCACAAGGGATTCCACATTGACCATGTTTACTTCTCCAGCAACCTCCACTCACAGTTTCATTGATTTGGGTCAGAATCCATGAAGTTCTGATTGTGAAACATTGAAGATTGGAACAAAGAGTTTAATTATCTTAGTCAGAAGGATTGGTTGCTACATAGCTTTTCTTGCTTACCAACCTCTCCCCCCCTTACACACACAGAGCTCAGGCAATTAGAGATGGGCACGACCAGGGAAAATGACGTTTTCGAGTTGTCGTGTGTTGGAGCCAGCCCGTTTCGGCTCGTTTCCGTTTTTCGCAAAATTATCCAAAAATTTGTCGTTTTGTTTGTCGTTTTTTCGTCTGTCGTTAGTACTGGTTTGGGGGTGGGAGAGGGCTCCTGGAGGCACCTCTCTGGGGTGGGTGCCTCCTCTGGCCTGCTACAAAATGGAATGCATAGCCAATTGGATATGCATACCAAGTTGAGCAGAGAGGCACCTCTTTTTTGGGTGCCTCTCTCTGTTGACCACAGGCCCACTGCTACTGCAGTGTCACAGTGCACACACTGGGGGAAGGCTCCTCCTCAGTCTGGGCGCTCTGTGGTTCACTAAGAAGGGAACTGTACTTGCGTGTGTAGTGCAATGCAAGTACAGATTTGGCTTAGGGTTAGGTAGCGCAAGGGCTAGGGTTAGGGTTGTTACGGGTAAGGTTAGGGTGAGTTTGTGGGGAGAACCTCTGGGTGTCTCTCTGACCCACTAAGAAGGACAGTGTACTGGCGTATGGGTTAGGGTTCGGGTTCGGGTTCGGGTTCGGGCTACGGTTAGTGGGCTTTTTATGCCCGACAGGCACATCCCAGAAGTCTCGGTCAAAACCTGGCCAAGTGGCCATGCAATTGGTGGAATGGCTCCAAAAATTTGCATGGTCCACTCCCATGGCCAGCCCATCATTGCGCAGGCGTAAAAAAATAAAAATAAAATAAAATAAAATAAAATCAATGGAGACGTTTTGTTGCAAGAAAAATCCACTGCTGCTACTGTAAAAATTCCGGCAGTTTTAAAATAGCTATTTTCGCATGTTTCTGTGGTGCTTTGGTGTGTTTTTGGACCACCACGATTTCAAAATAAATATTGCTTGCGGTCGCCCCATTTTGGATTCCCCCGCCCGCACCGCATGGCATGGCGAGTTGGTGAGACGACGAGGATGCGCAACCCAGGAGAGGAGGGGGAGGAGGCCGTGGACCCCCCCCCCCCAGAAACCACCCTTCTGGTAGGTGCCCTCACTCAGGGAGGCATATTTTCGCCTGCTTTTTTGGCTGGGAATTGGGTTTTTTATTTTTAAAACTTTTTTTCTGTGCCGCGCCACTTGGCGGCAAGTTGGCGAGACGACGAGGATGTGCAGCCCAGGAGAGGGGGGGAGGCCGGGGACCCCCTCCCAGAAACCACCCCTCTGGTAGGTGCCCTCAGGCAGGCATATTTTCGCCTGCTTTTTTGGCCGGGAATCGGGTTTTTTATTGTTAAAACTTTTTTCCTGTGCCACTTGGCATCGCGCGATCGCTGCGATGCCGCCAGGAATGACCACGACAAATCAGACCCAATTTTTCTTTAGTCGGTTCGAGTTCGAGTTCTGGCGGAGTAATTGTCGTTACCGTTTCCGTTACGTAACGGAAACGAGGAACAGAAACGGAAACGAGGATTTCGCCCAGTCATGCTCATGTCTACAGGCAATACCTATATAGGCCACTAATAAAAACAAAATACATTTCAAGCTTTTGAGTGCAAAACACTGTTCTTCAAATCAAATCTCAAAAGTTCAAACAGGGCTTTGCCAGGAGAAAATTTTTAAAGTACCAAATAGGTACTTAAAGGGATTCTTAAAGAACCAAATAGGATATTGTGATCTGTACACAATTTGGATGTCAGGATTGGTGGACAGCTCAATGAAGGTGTCTCCCCAGTGTGTGGCAGCGGTGAAGAAGGCCAATTCCATGCTAGGGATTATCAAAAGGGGGATTGGAAATAAAACAGCCAACATTATAATGTCATTATACAAAACGATAGTAAGGCCGCACCTGGAGTATTGTGTACAATTCTGGTCACCGCATCTCAAGAAAGACATAGTGGAACTGGAAAAGGTGCAGAAGAGAGCGACTAAAATGATTACTGGGCTGGGGCACCTCCCTTATGAGGAAAGGCTAAAATATTTGGGGCTCTTTAGTTTCGAAAAAAGGCACCTGAGGGGGGATATGATTGAGACATGCAAAATAATGCAGGGCATGAGTAAAGTGGATAGAGGGGCACTCTTTTCCCTCTCACAAAATATCAGAACTAGGGAACATCCACTCAAACTGATGGTTGGGAGAGTGAGAATAGACAAAAGAAAATATTTTTTCACCCAGCGCGTTGTTAGTCTATGGAACTCCCTGCCACCGGATGTAGTGATGGCATCTGGCCTGGACGCCTTTAAAAGGGGATTGAACAGAATCCTGGAGGAAAGTCCATCACATGTTACAAACCATGATGGAGATGTGTAATCTTCAGGCTTAAAACCAGGGTACTCCAAGGACCGGATGAAGGGGAGGGCTATCAGGAGACAGATATCTAGTCTCGTGCGCTCCCAGACACATCTGGTGGGGCCTCTGTGAGATACAGGAAGCTGGGCAATGTTCTGGCTTTAAATTGCTTGTGGCACTGGCTACAAAGGTTATATCAGGCCAACCATAACCTTTTCTCTCTAGCACTTTAACTGCTCAGGCAGGCCTGAAAGAGATTCCCACTGCTATCTTTCTATTTCAGAACTATATATGGGTGAGAATATCATACAGGGCTCCAGCTAATTCACTGTCACTGAACTTAGGTTTAACCTGTTCCACCTCTTGAATAGGATAATGAAAAGTCCTGGACGGATTGATAGGGTTCCAGGATGGAGCCACCTGGGAATGCTACCTCTGCTAGAAAAGTAAGACAATGCTTGGACTGTGAAGGCAAACTCTTTCTCTGCATTTGCATTGCAACATATTTCTGGCCTAGAATACATTTATGCTGACTTTTAAAAAGATGTAATAACAATATTAAAAACTCTCAAAGTCCTATCTTGCAGTTAATTTGGGGTGGGGGTAGGGTGCCAAAGTGAAGATAGGAGCTACTTACAGGAGAATTTTGAGAGTCATTTCTAATCTATTGGAAACCTTGCACCTGCACTAAGAATTAGTATGGATGGGCAGAGGGAGCAAGTGGTTGATATTATTAGTTTAGTCTAACAACGTTCTGGACTATATTTGAGATACATGGAATAAAAGCTGCATTATTCCATTCAGTGTTGGATCAGTGCCCTCTACTGTCTCTTTTCTTAATATTCAGACCATTGTGAAATAGCTTCAATTTTTCACTCCTAAGTGATGCAGTTCAGGTTCATAGTTGAAAACAGCACAAGTATAATTCATAAACATCTGCAGTGCATTATCAATTGTGAGGAGCAGCAGATATTTTCCACTGATATTTAGAAAATAAAGACACTAGAAGTTCTGTTCATGGTTATTCTGGAAACAAGTTTTCTAAGTTTTAATTATTTCATGAATAAAATAAATTAAACCTACTCTATTCTCTCCCCCCCCCCCACATACCTGTAGTTTATCTCACTGTTCAAAATTTCATACCCATGTCAATGGTCAAAAATCTTTTACTATTTCTAGGGAAGGTATCTGTGTTAGTATGTCAGACTAAAGGGATCTCTGAACTTCCATAGTGCAAGGCAGTGCCCTTTTCCTACAGCCCCAGATGATGTCACATGTGTACAGCCTATGGGCTGCTTGCAGGGCAGTTAGTTTTATAAGGCCTTACCATGTGATGAGAGGCCTCTTTCTGGATTCAGCCATCTTCTCACCTACCATGCCCAAATAGGAGAATGGGATTAGCTGGTCGTGTAAGGGCTTGATGAGAATTTTTGGCTGCTACTCAGATTGGGCCAGAGTGGCAGTGTGGTTCTGCCCATCCCATTCTCTTTAAGACTAAAGGGAGGTTTATAACTAGTCACAATTGGTGGGTAGTGCAAGTGGTAAATTTAAGTCAGGTGAAAGTTATTGAATAATATACCCTTATTGAGCTGGTAGACCTCAATATGAATTAAGAAATGGATTAGGAAATTAGGAAGATTAGGTGTTAGGTATAAATAGGTTCAAAGATTAGGAACGAGGGCTGCCCAGACCGTAGGTTTGGGGGGGGGCATTGAACAGATGGGCAGCACTCTTCTAATATTATTAGGAACTATTACTGCACTACATTCAGCCCCCCTTGTATAAGGGATGTTTAACAGTTGAGTTGAATGAATTTCATATCAATAAATTGTGGCCTAATTTGAATCCCACAAATGCGTCTCACCTCTTTATTTCTGGGCTGGGTGGGCGAAGAAGCACACCTGTCCATAAAGCTCATATTAAATTATAGCAGTTAGTCTTTAATGTGCCACAACCTTTTTTAATCTTTGTTTTTTTTTTTGTTCTGCTTTTACTATTTCTAGAAATATTTAAGTTTAGGAAGAAAGCATAAAGAACAGAGTGAGTGTTTAGATATCCTTGAGTCTCACTACTAGTTCTTGGCATATTTTTATATGCTGTAGAAAATACTAATCCCAACCCTATATCTCCCCCAAAGTGACAGGGATACCTTCCTCAAGCAGTTTTAGGGGTCCCTTTGAAATTTGGAAAAGTTAGGGTTTCTGGGGGCAGAACTATTAAACTCCAAAGGAGGTGGGGGTACTTAATTGAATGAGCATCTTCAGTGCACTTTACCATAGAGACGGGAAGCTGTGATTTAACCCTTTAATTGGTAAAGCATGCCGAAGATACTCATTTAATTAGGTACCCCCACCTCCTTTGGAGTTTAATATTTTTGCCCCCAGAAACCCTAACTTTTCCAAATTTCATAGGGTCCCCTAAAATCGCTTGGGGAGGCTAAGCTTGCCATTCGCTTGCCTGGGATCAGTAATTTTCCACTGAATTTTTTTAAAATATATTTTTAAAAAATATATTCAGTGGCAAATTACTGGTCCCTGGTATGAAAATGGCAGGCTTCGCTTCCCCAAGCAATTTTAGGGAACCCCTTGAAATTTGGAAAGTTTGGGGTTTCAGGAATGGAGTTATTAAGCTCCAGAGGAGGTGCAGGGATGTTTAATGGAAGGAGCGTGTGGGGATTCCATACCCCAACAGACTCTGAACCCCAATAGGTTGGCAGCACCGAGACAGCCTTTAGGCTCTGGGTTTCCAGAGACCAAGCAGGAACCCAGTGTGATTAAGCTGACCTGGAGCTGACCTCGCTCAGGAGGCCAGAGAAACAATGGCATTCCCGGATATCAGGACATCATCAGGCACATCTGGTCCGTGACCAGCCCAAAGTCCCTTCCTCTCCCCTTATCAATGAGTCCTCGTAGCCAGCCTTTTTCTTCCTAGATAAGAGTGTATGCTGCCCCACCAATGGAATGCATTATGTGACCAAAGAGCATCCTTCCTCTGCCTTCCTGTCCTATTGTGAATGTTTCTCTCCACACCTGTGTACTTGTTTACTGTTATCAATAAAGGCTTGTTGGTCCCAGCCACACGGCAGAGACACTCAGAGACACTCACACACACTCACTTACACACACACACACATAGACACCCACACAGAGAGAGACGCAGCCTGGGACCACAGATGATTGTACCCCAAAACTCTGTGTATGCGTGACTAATAATGCTTCAGTAGTGTGTCTGGCATGCTTTACTAATTATAGGGTTAATTTACAGCTTCCCCTCAGCCCATTTGGAACTTAATAACTCCGTTCTCTGAAACACCAAACTTTCCAAATTTCAAGAAAGGAAGCTCCATTATAATTTCCATGCTGCTAGCTGCCTGGGATCACTATTTAAAAGCACATACCATTTCAATTAGAAACGTTTTTCTGGCAGCATCCCTTTTGAAATTGAATAACTCAACCCCTGAAGCCCAAATCTCTTCAAATTTGGAGGGCTTAAAGGAAGGTCCACACCCAATTTGGTGGCTCTAGGAAACAGGGGAGCTGTTAGACAGAGAAATGAATTCGTTCATTATAAACAAAAAAAAAACTGCCAGTTCGTTTCATTACTTACAAAACCCTGCTTCACTGATTTGTTTTGTTTTGTTTTGCTTCATTACGCAACAAACGGACAAATTAGTATTTCATTTTTCATTTGGTGTCCATCCCTACTCAGAACCAGTTTGGAAAAAAGTAATCAGATGGCATGTCCTCCTGCGTGAAACACTGCCTTCATCATTCTCTATAACTTTTTATCTTCAACCAATCAAATCACTCATCCTTGTTTGCTAACTACACTAGCCTTCACAGATCTTTCCTTTTCTCTCTTTTAAATATCTTTTTCGTCTTCACTCTTTTGGCTAAAACAGCTCCAAAGCTCCCATTCCGGTGGGGCTTTTGTTTGTTTGATTTGGTTTGGTTTTGGATGTATGGGACTTTTGCTCCCAAATGATGTTCCGATATGTGAGGAAGAAACAACTGGAAAGAGACCAGCATGGCAGTGGCTGAAATGGAAGCTGCATCTGCTACCATTTAGCTACAACCTTGAGAAGGATTTTTTGTAAGGGAAAGGAAAGAAACCTACTCAGAAACAGCCATGACCCTGTTTTTGGAAGAATTATCAGGTCACAGTGGACGGGAGTTGTCCAAAGCTCCTTAGAGTGTGCAACATGCTGCTTTGTGTGGATGTCGCCTCTTAAAGAATATTGAATTCAACTGAGTGTGCAGGGAAATCCTTAGAGTAGAGTAGGTATGTCTAGAGGGGCTGTAGCTGTAAGCATTCATTTCAGAAAGAGAGAGAGAGAGAGAGAGAGAGTTGAAGAGGAAAGGAAATTCTATTTCTTTGCAAACAAGAACTAGATCCTTCTCACTTTGCTTTAGGTAACAGAATTTTAATACATGTGTGCAGTAGAGGCAATGGAAAGGCAAAGCCTTGCCGTGATAGCTAGCATTTGTATTTTATTTTAGGCCCTTAAAATTTAACCTCTCGAATCCTGGGCCTCAGATACTTAGAAAGAGATGCAGCTCTGTATCTGTCTGTGTAGTCTCTTCAGGAGACAGTGATGCTCTGAGATTTTATTCATCGTATTTTGTATTGAAGAGAGTTTGTAATTTTTTTTTAATGCAAGCTACTTCTGCTATGTCAGTACATGGAACATGGGCTGGGGAGGTGTGCATTTGTGTAGTACTGTATCTATCTGGGGAAATTTTTAAAAATGTAGATGTTCTTTTTGTTTTATTTCAGATTTTTTGCAAAGTTAATTATGTTTGCAATGTCCTCTTTTAAATCCTAGACCACTGATCAAAGAGAGTTGTAGATCAGTTCCCTGACAAGGTATTTGGCATAAGTCTTGGCATTGTTATAGGTTAGGAATCTTTTCTGTCCTCCTGAATAACCTATTAGTTTCAAGGTGGATTAATTTAATGCTAAGTAGTTTTTATAACGATTTTGTCTGTGTACAAGTAGACCTAGATGTTCCATCTGAAAGCTACCAAGGAATGAGAATTTTGTCCTTTATTGTTCCCAGTGTTCTGACTCAACCTATTTGGCCTCACCACTTAGAAATGCCTGCCATGTCTAATTTAATACTCTGAAAGATGGCTCTTGTGTTATTTTACACCAGGGGAATCATCAGATCCTAACACCTGATCTAGCCTCTGTTGCACATCTGTATACACAATGAACACTCACTTTTACCCTGTGAACAAGGGAATCCAGGAAGGAGAGGGCAATTATATCATAGTTGAAAGTCCATCTCTTGTTTCTAGCTGCATGCTGATAAAGGGACAAAGAGTTTCCAAGACTGAATAGGAAGTAGAACATCACATTGAAAGACCTCTGTCAGAATAAAATTCATCTTCAAAAGTAAATGCCAGCTGATCAAAATCACAGGGATACACAGGCAGAGCACTGAAGGGAGATTTTATGTCATACTGGGCCAAAAGAGCTCCAGGCTTCAAGCCTGCATTTTGGTCAAGAAACACATGCTTAACCGAGCAGAACTCCAGAACATAACTAACAGATGCCCCCTTTAGAAAAGAGGGATAACAGATGGATCCTGTTTTCCCCAAATCTTCCATAGGCACCAGTCCTGAATTGTGACATGGGAAGGATTTGCTGCGGCAATCCAAAACTCTCTTTTCCTTTACTGTTGTTCAGATAATTTCCCACATGTAGCATTGACCTTTCATTTTATTGCCTACCTAGTCAATGCAGGAGCATGAATACTCACTTTGCCTAAGGCAGTGGTTCCCAACCTTGGGTTCCCAGATGTTCTAGGACTAAATCTCCAATAGCCACCACCATTAGTTCTGGAGGCCAGGATTTCTGGAACTTGGAGTCCAAAAATATCTGGGGATTCAAGATTGCCAATGCCAACCATCGGTCTAGGAGTTCCTAAAATCAGGGAATAAACATGATTAAAAGCAGGATTCTCTTAACCTTGAATACATCTCTTGACCTCACTGCAGCTCATTCCTAGATCACCATAGTTTGAAAATGTTCTTGCTTGTTTTAAAAATCACTCTTCCAATCTTAAGTCTGATTTCATTAATATAGAAGTTGGCCTAAATCCTACTCAGCTCTTCAAATATTAAGGTGCTCTCAGGTCTAATAACAGGCTATTTAGAACAACCATAGTAAGAAAGTTCCACAGAAATTCCAGCTCAACCAATTTATGTTTCCCTTTCTGACACCTCCTTAGTTTTATCCTTCCTGTCTCATAGGAAGACTCCTGTATACTTGTTCAGATTTCTGGGAGAAATCATCAGAACATCTACAGAGGCTTACATAAAAAAAAGGAAAAAAACTCTCTTACTGCTCAGCATTGGTGCGGATAACCTTGATGGAGCCCCTCATCATTTAATCCAAAGGAATTCAGGATCCTTTCCAATTCTGTCATGCTTGACTCTTTTTTGAGTGTTTGCAACTTTATATGCTGCTTCAAGTAGGGGTGTCTGGGAGGGATTATTCTAGGCTGGGATGATTGTCATTGGGCCCAGCACTAGTCTCTAGTTCCCTCCTGCCTTAGAATTCAAGGACAGCTGTGGAAAACCCATATGGAGCCCCACCTTCTTCTTACTCTCACTGCCACCATTCAGGGTTACCCAATTGAAATAATTACACCTTAGACCTCGTCTTCTGCCCTGATATGGACAGTGGGGACACTGAGTTAAAAGAACTTTCTGTAGTTCCATTGTCCTGGACAGACCACTATATGGTGTGCTTTAGGATTGCTGTAACTCGCAGGCTGGCCAGTGGGGGAAGTCAGTCAAAAGCAGTATGTCCCAGAAAGTTGATGAATCCAGATGACTTTTTAACCACCCTGGGGAGTTCTGTACCTCTCCGATGGGCGATTCTATTGAATCCTTGGTTGGACTCTGGAATGGGGAAATGAGCAAAGCCATTAACCGGATAACTATAAATGTCTCCTTCCTCAAAATAGACCCAAATTGGCTGCTTGGTTTACTGGGGAGCTGGCAAAATTGAAAAGGGTGGCCCGTAGAGCTGAAGGCATTGGCGGAAAACCCAGATTGAAACAGAGAAAGAAACAGTGAAAGATCTTGAAAAGGCTTACTCCCAGGCAATGGAGGCAGCAAAGAAATCATTTTTCTCTACCACCATTATTGATTTGGCACAAAATCACCCAGGGCAGCTTTTCAGAATAGTCAAAGGTCTACTACATGCTGATCCATGGGTGGATAACACAGACCACTCTGTATCTCGCTGTGAAGAATTTGCACAACACTTTACAGACAAAATTGAACAGATCTGGATGCAGCTGTTGATCCAGAGCCTGTAAATAAAACACCCTGCCCTCCTTGTCCTGTATTAATGAATGACTTTCAGCTCCTACAGCTGGATGATGTGGTCAAGACCCTTGGGTCATGAGGAGAGATGGACACAAAAAGGAAAAAAATATTGTATTTTGTTTTGTTTCATTTATAATGCATTTTTAAAATAGTTTCATTTTGAAACAAAATGAAATGAAATGAAACACTATTCTCCCCTGGATCCTAAAGGACCAAAATGGCAGGAAAGCTTCCTCAACCAATTCTAGATTAAAAATATGAACTTAAAATACTGATCCCAGCCATGTTTTGGCACCAAAGTGGCAGGGTGCCTTCCTCAATCAATTCTAGGTGACCCACTGAACGTTGGAAAGGTTTTGGGTTTGGGGAGCTGAGTTATGAAGCTCCAAAGGGAGTGTCCCTTGGAAAAAAATCTTTCTTTTGGAATAAGAACTTCAGAAACCAAGCCATGGGTGAGCATAGCACTGCCATGACTTAGCTTCCAATTCCAATTAGAAATATTTTTTCCTAGTGGCACCCCCTTTGGAGCTTCATAACGCAGCTCTGTGGCCTCCAAAACTTTCCAAATTGGGGAGGTTTTCAGGAAAGAGCTTGAGTTCTCCTATCATTGATTCCTCTAGGACAAATCATTTCATTCTAGAGGAAAATGGTGTTTTGTGATGAAATAAAATGAAATTCATCCTACCATTTCATTAGGTAACAAATTACTTTGTTTCATGCCCATCTCTAGTCATGAACACAATTTTGGCTGCAGTACAGTAATTTAACCACTGTGCCAAAAGGCCCTTATGCATGTATGATTCCATGACCAATCTAGGTAGTTTTTATAAAGAGCACAGGAGTGAAAATGGGAATGGTTACCACTGTTTTCTCTGCCTCGTATATCACATTAGAGATGGGCACGAAATGAATTTTTAATTCATTTTCTTATTCATTATTTGTTTTGTTAGGTAACAAAATGAATAACAAACCAACCCGTCAAAGAAAAATGAAATGAAACGAAAGGGAAATTTCTGTTTTGTTCATTTCATTTTTCATCATCATAAGTTTCATCATAAGTTTATTACGGTCATGTGACCCGAAAACAATTTAAACAGAACAATACACAGAATAGAACTATATCATAACATTGCCAACAGTAGATTGCAGTGTCATTTATCTGCCACTATGGTAGCCTTTCTATGAATTGCTGCCAAGAGGAATTTAGCCACCTGGGTAGTTATGTATGAGTTCTTGTCTGAAAGGCAGTACTCTACCAAGATCTTATCTGGACAACTTTGAAATTTAAAAATTAAAGGATAAATCAGGTCTCTTCTAATTTCTTTGTAAAAGGTACAGTATAAAAGATTATGAGTTAAAAATTCAGGTACCCCAGCTCCACAGGGACATAAAAGTTTTTGGCGTGGGGTTCCATAATATCTACCCTGAAGCATAGCTGAAGGGAGCACATTGAGTCTTGCCAAACAAAATGCTCTGCAGGCTTGTGGAGTTCCTAACAAGGATAAATAATTTGCTTGTTTCCGATACCCTGGTAGAATACCGTGCGCCTGGGGTGAGCAGGTTCTATTTGCTGTGGCAGTCAGTTCTTGTCTCTCGATGTCGTCAATTCGCTGACTAAGGCCTTGATAGGCCTGATGTTGATTTAACATTAGAATGGACTTGAGGGGCATTCCAATAGATCTAACTTTATGTTGGATTATCTGTGATCACTTGCTCGTATAGGAATCAGATAGCATATGGTATATATAACCCAACTGCTCGGCCTGAAAATTGATTCTCAGCCAGAATTTCAGGGTTTGATTCCATGCCCTAGTCTCTAAGCGATCTAGGACTGTCTCCAGGTATAGAGCTGCCTATCCCACACAATTAGGGACCCCCAATATTCGGCGCAAGAAGGAAGACTGTATGTTCTCTATGTTGGAATTGAATGTGTTTATCCAAATAGGTATGCCATAGAGCAACTGGGGCCTAGTTTTTGCTGTAAAGACCTGCACAGCAGAAGGGATGTGGAATCCGCCGTTAATATAGAAAAACCGAACAATGGCTGCCATACTGTTGCGAGCCTTATGTGTGTAGATACGGTGGGAGGTCTACTCGCAGTTGTACTTAAAGTGTAGTCCTAGGTACTTAAATTACTTAACTTGTTCCAAGAGATTATTCTGAATCGGCCAGTGATGTTTCTTCCAGGCCTTGGTAAACACCATGATTTTAGATTTATCTATATTAATATTTAGGCTATTGTTTTTACAGTAGTCAGCAAAAGCTAGCAGTAATCGCCTTAATCCCAGACGCATTAAAGATAGTACTACAGCATCATCTGCAAACAATAATAGAGGAACATGTTGAGTACCAAGTTTGGGGAAGTGGCCATCTACCTTGCTTAGGTGTGCATCCAAGTCATTTATATAAAGATTAAAAAGGTGTGGCACCAACACACAGCCTTGCCTAACTCCCCTATTACTTGGGATTTCTTCTGTTAATTCGCCTAGGGAGCCATATCATACACTACAACTAGTGTCCGAATATAATTTCGGCATAAGAAAAAGTAATCATCTATCTATGGTGGTCTTATCTAATTTAGCCCATAATAATCCCCTGGAAATAGAATCGAAGACCCCTTTCAGGTAAAAAAGGCAGTAAACAGTCCACTCCCCCCTGCGTTTCTGTATTTTTCAGCCAAGTGTGCCAAGGTTAAACTGTGGTCCAGGGTATTTCTGTTGGCACAAAACCCATTCTGTTCTAACCCTAATATTTTCTCTGTATCCATCCAGCTTGTCAATTTGTCAGCTAAGTGGCTTGCATAGCGCTTTTCTGTTATAGAGCGCAAGCTGACAGGACAGTAGTTGGCTGGTAGGTTTGGCTTCCCTTTTTTAAAAATAGGAACTACCACTGCTTTAGTCCACGCAGAGGGTAACCTCCCGGTTTGATCAATCAAGGTAAACAGGATTGATAGTGGCACTGACCACCAGTCTGTAAAAGATTTGAAAAGTTTCGGGGGGGTAGTCCATCAGAACCTGGAGCCATCTTCAGCTTTAACTTGCCGATCAACACTTTAATTTCCTCTGCGGATACTGGGGGCCAAACTGGTAAATTGGTTGGAATAAAATCTGTAAGTGTTTTTAGGGGGGCTGATGTATCATAGAATATACTAAAGAAGTGCTCCTTCCATACATGAGCTGGTATCCAGTGTTTTGGCAGATCGGTGTTAGTTGCTGTGACACTGGTGACCAGCATCCAGAATTGTTTGCTATTGTTAGATAAGGCGGCATTAGTCAATAGGTCCCACCTAACTTTTTGGAGCTGCCATTTTTTCCCCCCAGCTATTGTCAGTTTGTATCACTTCTTTAGCTCATAGTATCCATATGGCAACACAACCATTTGATTCTTGTGGTAAAGCTGGTACATGGCATGTAGTTCTTTTTTTAAGATAAGGCATTCTTTATCAAACCACCTCTCGGATTTGTTCTTAGCCCTACCATTTATCCCTGTTAGTGAGAGTGATGTAGTTTGTTGGTGAAGTGTATTATTCATCCTAACTGAGATTTTATCATAGTAATACAGGGCATCGCTTATGCTTTGAGCTTTAGTTAGTTTCCCCCCCAGGATCCTTAAGTCTCCAGAATCTAATGAGCTTCTGAGGGAATCTGCCACTTTAGGCGACCATTTCCCACTCATGTATCATGGCTTATTCCCTAAACTGGCATTCTGATAGCATTGGATCTTGTTTAGGGAATGATTGCACTTAATCTTAGTTATCAAGGGAAAGTGATCGCGATCAATCTGCTCACCAACATGGAAATCTACAATTAGTTCTCTTAGATGTTGGGATACGCAGACATAATCGATTACACTGCTTCCTCTAGGCGAGCTGAATGTATACTCACCAGGAGAGTCTTGTGATGTTGTCCCATTTAGGGTGTATCTGCCTGTACCTATTAGGAGTTTTGCAAGACATATCCCTGCAGTGTTTATCTGGTGATCCTTAGAATGTCTACAGTGCTGGAGTAGCTCCGTTTGGGAGTCATTCATGTCTTTGCTTAAAGCACTCATTAAAGCCAAGTCGTCCCTTCCTAGCCTGGCGTTGAAGTCTCCTGCCATTAGAGTTTCAGCAGAGGGAAATTTCGATTCAAGGTCCTGTAGGTAACTATTTAACCTATCCCACTGAGCCAGTAATTTTGTTTTGGTGCTTTGGGGTGGAAGGTAGAGACTGATTACAATTAAAACAGGTCTAATGTTCTCAATTAGGAAGACCATGGCCAAAGGTGGACATGTGGGAAGTGGAACTAGTTTCAATTGTTGGTCATTAGCAACCAAACAGCTGAGCCCCGAACTAGATCGTCCTCTATGTGCTAAGGCCTCAGCTGGTAAAGACAATGAAGTATAGCCGTTTAGGAAAATATCTCCTTCAAGCCAGGTTTCTTGGAGTAAGTTTATATCAAACCCTAAAATGAACTTGTGAAGTTCAGTGTCCTTGGCCTTGTTTTTCCCACCTGCGATATTCCAGGTCACAATTTTCAACAGTGGAACCCCTCGAGCAGGTTGTAGTCAGTCTGTGAGGACCAAGTTTTCTACAGAACCTGTTTTTTCCAGAAGGGCAACATCATTTCCCACTGGCCAAGTGCTGCTGTGCTCTGTTAGACATACAGTATCAATGGACTCCAACAGAAGTCTGGGTTGGGCTTGTTCTGCTTGCGCAGAGAGCTTGCCTGACTGAACAAAGTTGATGCAAGCTGCATCAACTGATCCATTTATATTAGGGACAAATGTTGAAGCTTCTGTGACCGAAGTTCTCAGGTCTAATAGTGTCGGATCCTTTATCTGTTTTGAAGTTGGGAGCATCAGATCCTTGGACTGGCAGGCCCTCATCTGATTAGTAAAATTAGTGAAATGCTGGTCCATTGTCCTAGGTGCTTGAGGTGGTGTCCCACCGCTTTTGGCTCTGGGATCTGCTACTGCACTGAGGTAGCTTATGTTGTTTTTGGTTTCCTTCCAGTTAGAGTTAAATTCAGCTAGAAAAGCAGTTTTTCATTGTGGGCACTTACCTTGAGTCCTGCCTCTTTTGTTCAGGGAAGCAAGCACCTCTCAGCTGTGGGGGGGGGGGGAAGGGGGAAGAAAACAGCCCCAGAATCGGGGCTTTAAAAAAAATTAAATTAAAAAAAATTAAAAGTGCCGACCTGGCCCGAGAGCCACATGGTCAGCATCCTTGTGTGTGTGTGTGTGTGTGTGTGTGTGTGTGTGTGTGTGTGTGTGTGTGTGTGTGTGTGTGTGTGTGTGTGTGTGTGTGGCCATGTGGTTGGCACTGGACATTCAAAATAAAATAAAATAATGGTGCCATCCCTGGCCTGTACTTAAAAAATAAAAATAAAAATAAACAAATAAAAATAAAAATAAACAAATAAAAATAAATAAAACCCTTGGTCTGGCCTGCAGGTGAGCCAGAATTAAAAAAAAATTTAATTTAAAAAAATAACAAAAATAAGGCACAGGGAAGCAAGCACCTCTCAGCTGTGGGGGGAAAAAACACCCCCAGCATTGGGGCTTAAAAAAAATTAAACAATTGTAAAAAGTGCTGACCCGGCCCAGGAGCCACATGGTTGGCATCCTAAAACTTTTTTAAAAAAATAAAAAATATTAAAAAGTGCCCCAGGGGCTGCGTGAGCAGTGCTGGGGGAAAGAAAACCAGGTGCAGGGAAGCTAGCACCTCAGGGACTTTTTAAGTTTTTTTTAAATGCTGGGCCTGTGGCGGGGCGGTCCACCACCGCCCAGCACAGCCACGGCCAGATCTCCAGAGGTGGCGGTGAGGTCTCGCAGTGCCCAACACAGCCACTGCTGGGCCTCCAGAGGCGGCAGTGGGGCAGTCCACTGCCGCCCAGCATGGCTGTGGCCGGGGCTCCGGAGGCAGTGGTGAGGCCTCCCGCTGCCCGGTGAGGCCTCCTGCAATCCGGCACGGTTGCTGCCAGTGCCTTCCAGGCTTCCATCGCCGCCACTGAGATCAGCGCTACTACCGCTACTGGGATTACCTCTGCTGCTGCTGGGATTGCTGACGCGGTAAGGTAAATTGAACCAGTTCAGCTCATTTTGGGTTCGTACGAATTTTTTAAAAAAACTCGTACAAACCTGAACCGAACCAAACCTAGGGTGGGCCCGAAACAGATCCATCCGAACCATTGGTTTTCTGTTTTGTGCCCACCTCTAATCAAAATGGATTGGATCAGTCTTGAATAATCTGGATTATTTTACTCTAACCTCCTAAAGCAATTTAGGCAGGAAGTAGACTACAACGTGTCGCTGTCACCACAGATTTCAGGAAGTCTCCTAAGAGCCAGGACAAAATCATAGAACTCAAAGATTTCAAAAGTGTAGCCCCCTCTAGATGTGTTTGAGACCCATTTCTGCTTCGAATCTGCATTGCTGAAGTTTCATGTGAGCCCAAAGATGAGTTGCTTCCTGCTCCTTTATCCCACAGAGCAGGGACCCATTTGATTGTTTTATTTTTCAAGCCAAGCCTTTGGGAGGGAGTTGATAGGAGAAGCATCCAGAGGAGACTTCTATTTCCTAAGTACTCTGAAATTTAAACTTTTGTAACTTTTGGCTCAGCCAATAAAGTTGGCTACATAGAATGCTGAAAGGGAGCAGATTGTGTGGCATGAGCTGCCACATTTAGAGCATGAATTTTGCTCTTCAGCAGAAATATGTGAGGTGAGCCTCAGGCAGGACTGGCAGTGATCAGTCTCTGCACCGAAAATGCAGAGTTGTTTTGAGACCAAGAGAGTGGAGACGGAAAGAGAACCAGAGTGAGAATCCATCTCTACATAAGCCAACACAGACAAATGAGGAGGACACATATAGCCCTCATCATGATGGGAGGCAAAATATTAAATCCCAGGAGGAATTGCTATAAATCATGTGAGATATTCAGTCAAGCCACCTGAATGACAAAAGAAAAGGTTAAAATTAGCAGGTTGTTGGAGAATAATCTGACAGACAAATGACATAATACCACTTTCCTATTTCTGTTGAATGCACAAATACGTAGTTCAGTGAGGAACCATGGTTTTGAGTCAGAAAGACATGAGCAGGTTATTAACAGAGCCTTATGAGGCTGATAATCAATAGGGTTGCTATCAATACGGATTTTCAGAGTACTTCCCTTGCAATTAAGGAATGGTAACAAAATAGCTTTATACCAGTAAAATGTCTTGTCATAAGTTGCCTTAAAATGTTCTTTCAAAAGAAATTTTGAAAGTAACTGTTACTCATTATAGTAACTCGTTACTCAGGTGTTAGATCAGAGAGAAGAGCTAAGAATACTAACGGCAGAAGCTGAGTTCAGGAACTCTCCCCAAATTTATACATTCCTTTCATACAAATAGAGAGGAGTGATGTGGCATAGAGAATGGCTGCCCCGCACCACCTTGTGTGGCGCAGGGGACGGCTTTGCCGGCTGGCTGGTGGCAGACGGTGATTGGCTACGCTCGTTGCGTAGCTTACGCCTGGGAGCGCAGCCTTTAAAAGGTTTGCTGCGCTCCAACACCGCCTGCCTTCTGAGCTGCCGATCTTCTGGACGCGAGAGGAGAATTACCTGCTCCAAGATCATCCCAATCAGGCAGTGTTGTGCTTCTGTCCCGGGAACTGGGAGGTGGGAGGATTCCCCCCGCCAGGCTTCCGTGAGCTTGCGGAGGGCGCGGGCGGTGGGAGGTGACCCGGGACGGGAGGCTGGGGGGGGGCCCGACTGACTTTCCCCCGTTGACTCTCCCCCTGCTGTGCTGCTGCCGCGCTACTGCGCTCAGCAGCTGATCGTCGGGAGATCGCTCCCGACCGGGCTGCTGCTGCCGCGCTACTGCGCTCAGCAGCTGATCGTCGGGAGATCGCTCCCGACCCGGCTGCTGCGGCGCTACTGCGCGCATCAGCTGGTGGTCGGGGGTGATTTCCCCCGACCTGGGCCGCCGGCCGGCGGCCCTTAGGAACCTCCGTCTTCCCCGGGAAGGGGTGGGGAGAGGGGAGCGGGGTAGGGGCTTGACTTGCCTGGGGCCGGCTGGTGCCGTCTGAGGGCTTAGGCCGCTGTTGCGCCAGCGCGGGCGCCAGCTCGGGGCGGGATACTACCCCGGCCCGCAGGCTTGCGCCCGCTTGAGCATCTGCTCATTTAACAAACAAATAAGCAAACAACAACAACAACAAAACAACAAAACAAAACAAAAATTAAATTAAATTAAAACTAAAATTCCAGCCGGGCATTCCCCACGTGGCTGGATTCCAGGCCTGCATTGCATTTATTAATATTAGCCGGTGGCCATCTTGGGTGGGCCTGGTACTAATCCACCCTCATCCAGCCCCCATCGGGGCCATCCGGGTCTGGGCTGGGACCTAATTCGACCCCTGGCGCCGGGCCGATTGGACAGGCACCCTATTTCTCAGGTGTCACCCCTGGTTTAGCGGGTGCAGCTCATTACTTTGCGCTCGGCCGGGCCCGCACACGGCGGCCATTTTGTGTGACCCAGGCGAGGCCTCAGCATTCGGACTACATCGGTGGGGGGGTGTCATCGTTGCTTTCTCGTCACCCCTCCCCATAATTAATCCCAAGCCCCTGGGCGCTAATCATGCCATCCAAGAAGGCCACAAGCAAGGGCAAGGGCAAGGCCCCTCCGAAGAAGAAGTCTAGGCCGCCCCCCCCTGATTCGCCCACATCGTCGGATGATGAGTGGTCGCGCCTAGCTGCGGCCTGGAAGAAATTGTCACATCTGGAGCGGGACAATGCCGAACGGCGGGGCATGGCCTCGACCTATGGGGGTGGGCAGGCCTCCAGGGAGGCACGGAGCCATGGCAGTTCGGCTCTAAAACTAATGAATGACTTAATGTGGTCTCGTATTAATTCCCTTGAGGCTGCATTGGCCGGGCCTTCGGGCCAGGCTGCTGCGGCACCTGTAACTAGGACGTCTGAGGCTTCAACCAGCGCCGAGGATCCCCGGGCATCTTATCGGTCGGCTGAGACACCAGCTCTGGGCGCGACACCCACACTCGCCACAGAGGACGTTCAGCACCAGGCCATGGACTTATCGAGGGCCGTGGGGACACGCAGTCTGCTTCCAATGACGTCTGCTACCAGGCCCGAGTTCGGTGAGTCAATTCCGGTTTGTACATCCACACCTGGATGTGTCACCTGGCCTTGGCCCGGCGGCGCGAGGGAGTCACGGGAACAGGTTGAACTTCCTGTGCTCCTACAACATACACTCCACAGGCAGCATGGTGGGTGTAATAACCCGATTAGGGCTGAGGTCGCTGCTCAAACTGATCCAGTCCTAGACCTGTCAGGGCCCTCACCTTCCAAAACAGTCCAACAGCCAGAAACCCACCTGTCCCATCAACCTGAGCCCCCACCACCAAAGGATGATAACTCCACTCAGCCAGGGATTGATGAGCTACCTGAAGGCGATGAGTCCCTCCCATTGGGGGACCATCTTTCAGAAGCTATGGTTGAAAAGATAGTCTCTGGCAAGTACGTAGAAATCTTTGACTTGTTGAACAGAGAGATAGACACGAAGGACTTAGAGAAATTGGATGACAAGGACAAGGAACGGATCCGGAAATGCAAGCCGGACCGTTCCTGGAATAACTGGCTGAATGCCTTCGTGATGTACGCGGGCATTTATTCAAAAGCGCACCCCCAAAAGGGAGCCGACCTCTGGCATTATTTGGACCTCATAAATAGGGCCCGACTTGATTTCCCGAATATGGCTTGGCTTATGTACGATGAGGGGTTCCGTAAGCGCATTGCTAAGGACCCCACCTTGCGCTGGGACAGACCCCATAGCTACCTCTGGTTAAGGGTGATCAGCTCCAACCGCTCAGAGCGGTTCGATAGTGGCCACCCCGTTTTGCGTTCAGGTACTACAGGCAACCCCCGCCCCCAGGCGGGCCAGTCGGTTCAACCCCGGTTGGTCTGCTTTGATTACAACAGCAGGGGTTCCTGTGGGCGCCGACAATGTAAATTTCGCCACCTCTGCTCCACCTGTGGGGCAAGCCACCCGGCCTCCACCTGCCCAAGGGGAAAGCCCGGGGGTGAGGGAGGCAGGGACACCGGTGGAAAACGACAGCAGCCCGGCCCTAATCTGCCCCCAAAAGGGACCTAGCCCCATAAAGACGGAGGTGCTGAGGGCGTGGCTACGTAGCTACCCCTCGCAAGCGGACGCTTGCTATTTGATGGAAGGATTCCAGTTTGGGTTCCGTATTCCTGCTCTGGGTGAGAGGAGGCCCTACATGGCCCCCAACCTCAAATCAGTGATTGGCATGGAGGACATTGTACGAGAAAAAATTGCTGCCGAGTTGCGGGCTGGCCGTATTTTGGGCCCCTTCACACGGCCGCCTACTCCCAGGTTTCGAGTGTCCCCACTGGGCGTCGTGCCTAAAAAGGCCCCGGGAGAATATCGTTTAATCCATCACCTTTCTTACCCGGCCGGCCACTCCGTTAATGATAGTATCCCCCAGGAATTGTCTAGTGTCCACTACACTTCTTTTGATTCGGCCGTTAGGATGGTGCGTGGCTGCGGCATTGGGGCTGAAATCGGAAAGTGCGACGTCAAGTCGGCTTTTCGTTTGTTGCCAGTACATCCCGACGACTGCGAACTCTTGGGCTTCGCATTCGACGGTGTGTATTACATGGATAGGGCCATGCCGTTTGGCTGCTCGATTTCTTGTTCTGCTTTCGAGCGTTTCAGTTCCTTTATCGAATGGGCAATTCGACAACGCACCCGGGACACCCACGTCATTCACTATCTAGACGATTTCCTATTTGCCGGGGCGGCAGGCACCAATCGGTGCCGCCAGCTCATGGCCTCCTTTCAGGTCATGGCGGCAGAACTCGGGTTGCCCCTTGCGGAGGACAAAACCGAGGGTCCGGCGACGGTGTTAACTTTCTTGGGTATTGAGCTGGATACTGTGGCCCAAACTTGCCGCTTGCCCCAACAAAAACTCCAGGACCTGCACAGCCGCATTACGCTGATGAGGGCGCGTAGGAAGGCCACTCTTCGCGAACTACAACAGCTCATCGGGCATTTGAATTTTGCCTGCAGGGTGGTCGCCCCTGGGCGGCCATTCTTGCGCCGGCTGTGCGATAGCATTGCTGGTCTCCGTAGCCCCCACCATAGACGCCGCATCTCGGCTGCTATCAGGGAGGACCTGGACCTCTGGATTGAATTCTTATCCAAATTCAATGGGGTATACTTTTGGCGTTCGGAGGCTATTGCTGCAGCGAACTTACAGCTGCAGACGGACGCATCTGGATCGTTAGGTTTTGGGCTATTCTTCCAGGGCCGCTGGTGCTCCGGTTCCTGGCCCCAGGATTGGCACCAGGCAGGCTTGACACGTGACCTCACTTTTTTAGAGTTGTTCCCCATCGTTGGAGCACTCTTCCTTTGGGCCGAACTGTGGGCCAATTCGGCAATCCACTTTCAGTGCGACAACCTAGCAGTTGTGCACATCATCAACAATTTGACGTCCAAATCAAGGAGGGTGATGCGCCTGGTTCGGGCTCTTACCCTTCGCTGTCTCCAATTCAACATTTTGTTTCGTGCGATCCATGTACCGGGCATCCAGAACGATATAGCTGACGCTCTGTCCCGCCAACAGATGGAGCGGTTCAGAGCGTTAGCACCCCATGCTTTGACGGACCCCGACCGGCTCCCAGCAGAGGTATGGAGGCTTGGCGGGTAGAGGCCAATAGGGCGATGGGTTTAGCACTGGCACCGAGCACCCGTCGGGCATATTCCGCAGCTTGCGCCGAGTATGCGCGATTTGGTGCTGGCGTTGGCCTTCAGCAGCTCTGGCCAGCGACTGCTGACCAGCTCGTTCAGTTTGCAGTACATCTGCATTTTAAGGGCTTAGCCCCCCGCACCATCCAAGGCAAAATGTCGGCCCTGTATTATTATGCCAAGGCCCAAGGACTGGAGATCCCTGACTGCCAGTTCCGGATTGCTAAAATGATTGAAGGGTGGTCAAGGGAGCGGGGGAGGCCACTTGATAATAGGACACCCATTTCTCCCCTTATGTTGGCCAGGTTGGCCGAGGCGTGGCCACAGGTTTGTGTAGATAGTTTCGAGGTTGCTCTGTTCCAAGCGGCTGCGTTGGTCGCATTTTTTGCAGCCCTCCGCGTCAGCGAACTGGTGGCCTTTTCTAAAACAGATGTGTCGGGCACTGCTTTACTGTGGTCCGATATGGCCCTTGATACTGATCAGGTCTTTCTGCGCATTCGCAGATCCAAAACGGACCAACAAGGTCGGGGCAGCACCATACACCTTCGTAGGTGCTCAGTTCAGCAAATTTGCCCCATATTGGCCCTCCAGAAGTATGCCCACTCAATTGGCAGTCGCCGGGGATACTTGTTTCAACACAGGGACGGCTCACCATTGACCCGCTACCAATTTTGGAAAATTTCAATGAAAGCCCTACAGCTCGCTGGCTTACAGGGTTTACATTTTGGTACTCATTCATTTCGCATAGGGGCCGCCTCCACTGCAGCAGCCATCGGCGTAGACCCCGCTGGCATACAGCGCATTGGGCGGTGGAGGTCGAAGCGTTTTCGTGCCTATGTGCGACCGTTAATGGACCCGTGAGCGCGGGCCAGTTGTTTTGCTCTGTCTTTGCAGGTCTGATCAACCGGAGACGCACACGGATTACCCTGTATGGCCACAGTTTTGTTTACTGGGCCGCCAAGTTCGCCGTTAAATCTGGACGTGGCCGCGATCTCGGCCTGGGGGAACGGGCCGACCTGTTTTGGAAAGGGCGGCGGGGTATGTGCTGGAATGCATTTTTACCTATGGCTCTCTCTGAACCACACGACCCCGCCCCTTCCATTGTTGTGCTCCACCTTGGAGGTAATGACTTGACTCGGATGTCGGGCAAGTCTCTTATCCTCAAGGTCATCGATGACCTGAGAGTGTTTCGTTCCAGGCGACCCAATACCCGTATCATCTGGTCGGCGATTATCCCTAGATTGGTTTGGGGTGCTCATCACCACCCGCAAAAGATGCATAAAGCCCGCAAGGGTGTGAATAGGGAAATCGCCCGCGTTGTTAATTCCGAGATGGGTGCCGTTGTTTGGCACCCGGCCATTACGGCCCGTGACCTGACCTTATTTAGGCCTGACGGTGTTCACCTATCTGATAAGGGCCTCGATATCTTCCTCTCGGACATTAAGGAGGGTCTGTGCGTCGAGCTGTCCAGCTGCGTTGGGTGAAGAGACAGCAGTGCGTCTCTTCGTGGCGGGTAGCGCAATACGTAATATTGATGAAACAGTCCCTCATTCGAATTAATAGCTTCAAGGTCCTTGGCAGCCCTCATTTAATAAATTAGATTAGGTAGGGCATAGGTACAAATTAAACAATAACCCACACGTGATCAAGAGGGCTGCCAATATTTTGGCAAGTTGGGGGATGCGCAAAGATACTCATGGCATCCCCCTTGTGGCAACATAACAAGCCGCAATTAAATTTTGCAGAGGACCTGAAAGAATGACGTCATCATTATTGCGCTACGTCACAGACCCTCCAAAGTTAATGTTTAGTTGAACAAAGTAAAGTTCTGTTTGAGTTAATAAATTGTGGCCCTGTTTAACCAAGACAAACGTGTGTCGCCTCGTTATTCCAGTCTAGCCCGGCAATGGCTGCCCCGCACCACCTTGTGTGGCGCAGGGGACGGCTTTGCCGGCTGGCTGGTGGCAGACGGTGATTGGCTACGCTCGTTGCGTAGCTTACGCCTGGGAGCGCAGCCTTTAAAAGGTTTGCTGCGCTCCAACACCGCCTGCCTTCTGAGCTGCCGATCTCCCACCCTCCCTCCACTTTTGATGTGATGGTGATGCTTTGCTGGTCGCTTCGGGGCCGGATGGGAATTTTTGACTGCCACTCTGATTGGCCGTGAGTGGCGGCGTGTTTTCGCCCATCCCACCAGACACATGTTGGAGGAGGGGGTTAATAACCCCGGTCACAATTTGGCGGGTAGCGCAATACGTAATATTGATGAAACAGTCCCTCATTCGAATTAATAGCTTCAAGGTCCTTGGCAGCCCTCATTTAATAAATTAGATTAGGTAGGGCATAGGTACAAATTAAACAATAACCCACACGTGATCAAGAGGGCTGCCAATATTTTGGCAAGTTGGGGGATGCGCAAAGATACTCATGGCATCCCCCTTGTGGCAACATAACAAGCCGCAATTAAATTTTGCAGAGGACCTGAAAGAATGACGTCATCATTATTGCGCTACGTCACAGACCCTCCAAAGTTAATGTTTAGTTGAACAAAGTAAAGTTCTGTTTGAGTTAATAAATTGTGGCCCTGTTTAACCAAGACAAACGTGTGTCGCCTCGTTATTCCAGTCTAGCCCGGCAAAAGGTTGTCAGCAAGCTGGTGGTTGAGGTCAAAATTCCCCAAACATCAGCAGGTCCAGTATAAGCAGGGTTGGCAATGAAGGGTCCAGGCTATGAGCAAAGGGCCAAGGAGGACAGAGTTATGCCTCCTAAGAAGCCTGCACAACTAGCCCAGCAGACCACAGAATCATAGCCAGTTGCATATAATACCCGTGTAAAGGTTGGTATGCCATGGTGGTCCTGGGCAGCTGCTGGGAAAGAGGTATCTTGGTTGCCCCATCATCCCAAAGGAACCAGAGAGTGGAAATATAGCCTGCAGTCCTACAAAATATATATCCCAGGCACTGGCTCAATTCACCCAGGCTCTGGCTGCTAGGGTGGAAGGTTACCAGAATAATATCACATTGGATTATCCACAGGACTCCAGCAATGAATCTCAGAAGAGGAGCAGAGAACCCAGTGGTGGCCTAAGTGAAAGAGGCCATTTTCCATCTGAGGAAGGAGACACAAGAACCATGAAGCAGTTTTACCATCCTCGGATTCAACAGTGGGTGAATCTTCCTCTGATGAGAATGAGAGGGGTAGTGTAGGGCAGTGTTTTTCAACCACTGTTCCGCGGCACACTAGTGTGCCGCGAGATGTTGCCTGGTGTGCCGTTGGAAAAGCTGAAGAATATCAGCTTTGTGTTCAGCCAAACAGGCCCAGGTTGCGCACTGAATAAAGTATTTTATAATTTTTCATATTTCTGTTTACTATTTCATAATAAAGTAATTATAAAATACTTTCTTTGTGTTTATTTGATTCCTATTCAAGAGAATTACTTTATATATAGTCAATATAGGCACAGAGTTAAAAATTTTAACATTTTCTAATGGTGGTGTGCCTCGTGATTTTTTTCATGAAACAAGTGTGCCTTTGCCCAAAAAAGGTTGAAATACACTGGTGTAGGGGATTACTGGAAGGAAGTTGCCAGGACTCTGGGAATATGAAGATCTGCACCGCATGGGGATAGAAGGGGTCTAAAGTACAGGTGAGGGCTCTGGGGGCCCACATATAGCATCTTTTAACCATGATGAGGGGCCTCCAGGTATCATTTTGGATAGGAAGTTATGGAAGGCCATTTTAGATGGGTATTATGTTTATATTTTCACATTGCTTAAACCAGAATGTGATGAGGGTCATACAAAGAGTAAGGAGAAGGAGAGAAAAGGTCCAGACTCCCAAGTGTAGAAATAACATTTGGCAATTGTCTGTCAGGGTATGCAGAATTCCTGGAAGTGGCTCAGATGGCCTACCCCAATAGACAGTGGTTTCTAAACAATCACTATTAAATATTTCAAAGACCTAGAGGCTGGCAGGTAGTGAAGCTGTCTTGGCTTATGATGAAGCATTCAGAAAAAGAGCTTCCCAAAGTGACACTAGAGGTGGGACCTCATCAATAATATGTTATATCTGGCAGAGGTAGAGCTATATATAAATAAAAGGGTGAAGGAACAAAATCACCAAGGTGGGGAGTAAGGATTATCCAAAACATATATGCTGGGAGTACAAGAAAGAAAATGTACGAGGGCCAGCTGTAACCATGATTGTGATAGTGGTTTGGGTCCACACCCATGGATAGCAATGCTGAAACCAGTTGGCCTTTCATGGAGCCAGTCCCCTATCCAAACTCAATATCACAAAGGAAGGGGGCATCATATCAACAGGCTCATCAGTGCAGGCTAGGAAATAGTCAACAAGATAAAAACGACAAATAGAGATGGGCACGACTTAGCGGTATTCCCGTTTCCGTTTCCGTTACTCGTTTCTGTTACTCTACGGAAACGGTAACGGGAATTACTCCGCCAGACTTCGAGCTCGAACCGACGAACCAACAATTTTGGTCTGATTTATCGTGCTCGTTCCTTGCATTGCGCGATCACGCGATGCCACGCGGCACAGAAAAAAAGTTTTTAAAAGTTAAAAAAACCCGGTTCCCGGCCAAAAAGCAGGCGGAAAAATGCCTGCCGTGCCTCAGGGCACCTACCAGAGGGGTTGTTTCTGGAGGTCCCCGGCCTCCCCCCCCATCCCCCGTCCTGGGCTGCTCTGGTGGGACTCACCGCAGGCTCGCAGGAAGCAAAAAGCCCAGTCTCGCCGCCGGCCGCCGCAATTAAAGCGCAAGCAAGCGGCACGGACGGCACAGTAAAAAACTTTTAAACTCTCCCCCCACCCATTTCCGGGCCAAAAAAGCAGGCGGAAAAATGCCTGCTTGACTAAGGGTGCAGGGCACCTACCGGAGGGGTGGTTTCTGGAGGGGGGGTCCCGCCTCCCCCCCGTCCTGGGCAGCCGGACTCGAGTCGCCATGCCATGCGGTGCGGGCGGGGGATCCAAAATGGGGCGGCGAATGCAATATTGTTTTTGAAATCGTGGTCCAAAAACACACAAGCACAACAGAAACACCCGAAAATTTATAAACTGCCAGATTTTTCACAGTAGCAGTTTTTTCTTGCAACAAAATGTCTCTCCTCTCCTCCTCTGTCCTCCATTTATTTTATTTTTTATTTTTTATTTTTTTACACCTGCGCAATGATGGGCTGGCCGAGTGGCCAGCCATGTGGGAGTGGACGGCCATGCAAATTTTTGGAGCCATCCCACCAATCGCATGGCCACTTGGCCATGGAGACTTCTGGGATGTGCCAAAAAGCCCCCTAAAACCTGCCCTAGCCCCCTAACCCTAACCCTAACCCTTGACTCCGTACCCATACGTCACAGACTGTCTTCTTAGTGGGTCAGAGAGGCACCCAGAGGTGCAACCCACTAGCCCACCGTAAGCTTACCCGTCGCTAGCCTAACCCTAGCCCTTGCACTAACCCACCTTAACCCTAAGCCAGATCTACTTGCATTGCACTACACGCAAGTACGATTCCCTTCTTTGTGAGACATGGCGGTTCGAGAGCCTTGTGCAGGGAAGGCATGACGCTATCACTCTCACTGGTCTCACTGTCTGCAACTGGTTTGCATATCCATATGGCTATTGCATACCATTTTGCAGCAGCAGCAGGTGAGGAGGGGAGACCCCCATGTAGAGGGGTCTCTTGGAGCCTGCTTCCCCTTCCTAGTGGGTGAGTATAGGAGGCACCCACGGGTGCCTCCAAGAGCCCACTTTCCCTTTATAGCGGGCCAGAGGAGGCATCCACCCCACAGAGGTGCCTCCAGGAGCCCGCTACCCCCCCAAAAAAACCAGTACTAACGACAACGAAAAAACGAAAAAATGAACCGACTAATTTTTGCAAATTTTCGCGAAAAACGGAAACGACCTGAAACGGAACCGGCCCGACTAACGACAACTCGAAAAAAAATTTTTTCAAGTCGTGCCCATCTCTAATGACAAACTAATTCTCAAGTGAACAACCCCAGTTAAGCTGTCTGCAATGTCCCCCAAATCCTTTTAGATTATCCAAATCACCTGGACACCTTAGACTTGTGGGAGGATTTTCCCACAGCTTTTAGGATTCCATCTGAGGGAGATGGATGCACACAACTTAAACTATCTGAGGAAGATCCTCCGGGTAGTGCAGGCAACGATCAACAAAGAAATCCAGGCTGGCAGGATGGTGAGTCCATTCAATCAGCCCTTGTTGTCAAATTTTGGGATATCTCCATTGGGATTGGTGCACTCCAGGGACGTACTGTCTGGGGTAGGACATGTACTACTTGTCCTACCCCAGAGAGGCATTGATGAAGGATGCCATTCCCCAAGAATAGCACACAGTGAGTTCTGCCTCCATTGATCAGACCATTGCTCTTCCGCAAGATATCAAGGCCCTTTTCAAAAAGTGTGATATCTAGTCTGCCCTTTGACTCTGTACAGTGCAGAGGATTTCTCATGTCTGAGGTTCAAAGTTAGAGATAGCTGGTACATGAACAACACCATGCCGATTTCATCATTTTTCATATGGTGCCCATCCCTACAAGGAACCATGGAGCACCTTATGCCACATGCCAGATTATTTGCTGTTGTAATAAATAAAGTTGTGACCTTTTCAGCTAGAGATATTAAGTATGTTGTGTGTTAATTGAGAGGAACAGGCCTGCTTTTACTGGCTATTACTGCAATACTAAAACATTATCATTTACTGGTTATTACTGCAATACTAAAACATTATCAAGCCTTTCTGCTGGCAGATGAAGAGGCTCCAGAAAACAGTTAAGAGATGAAGCATGAGAGTAAACCACAAGTTAAAATGAAAAGTGGAAGCAGGCAGCTGGAGTCTAATGCATCTGCCCAGGGAGCCACACTCTACTTATGTGATTGATGAGCAAGGGAAGAAACACGCTTTCACATATGTAAAGATAGGACAGGGTGCTGTTGATAAGACAGAGAAAGGTTTTATGCAGTGATACAATTGGTGCCTGATCTTTTTGCCACTTTAATTGCAGTAAATGAAATGATAGAACAGTTACTAGAAAACACATTTACCATGGCAAATAGCAGTCTATGGAGTCGTTTGGACTGTGCTAATTTTTTGCTGCTGAGAAATTGGATGGAACACCCTGTGGATTTTTGTTACTTGTACATAGTTATTTTTATTACTTGTATATAATTATTTCCAAGCCTTATTGTTGGTTTTCTTTAAGCACCTGAAATTTACATTTACTCTCATGTTGATGGTGGGAGGGTAACCAGAAGGCAGGTTTTTTCTCCCCAATTAAAGGAGATGCTCAGTAAATTGCAAAAATCATCAGCTACTCATGGTACCACAAAAACTCACATTAGACAGGTCAAATTTGTAATATTTGCAACTTTTGCGTGTGAAATGAGACCTGACATTGATACAAATAAGTCTGATGGTTTCAGAGTTCAAATGTAGATCAATTGTTCTTGCATTAGTGTACAACAATGAGCTTGTGCTGGCAGAGTAAACGGATGTTCTATAAAGGAATCCTGAAAATGGGGCCAACCCAAACAAAAATTGTGACTTTAAACTGTTACAATCTTTTGAAGCTTCAGAGCAGCACCAAATATGGTACAATTGTGGCATACAGCCTGGTCTTGCTCTGTGCCAAATTTGGGATGCAGAGTGGGCAAGGAATTTTTAAAGGTAAAACTATTTTGCCTCCTATTCAGAGAGAAGTGGACATAAATATACCCAGATTTAAAACAGATTGCATCAATTGTAAATTCCAATATCGACTCTTTTGTTGAGTTGTTTTATACAATATGCTATATTTTATTCTTTTATTTTTGTTTTTTATTTTCATTCCAACTGATGTATTGTTCCTTTGGGGTCTGTTTTACCCTCTTTGTTCACCACTCAGAGTTCCTTCAGGAAGATGGGTGGTATAAAAATGAATGAATGAATGAATAAATAAAATAAATAAAAATAATGTAGTTTGAAAAAGGGTAGTTTTGTCTTTATTATTTTTAGGGAAATAAATTTATATCTCAGGTCTGATAAGTATTTTGGTCCTTTTTGAATCTTTTTGCAAGTATAACTTTCTTTTGTAACTTAGTCTAGAAATAAAACTCTTTTTTAATAGATGGCCTCAAGAAGAATTTTGATTTGAGAAAAGGACCCAAGGTGAATCAAAAGGGGTATTGCCTCTGAAATGTTTTGCCTTACAGAGAAGGACATCTCTTGTTTTTTTGACCTCGGCCTGTAATCAATCCTTTTAATTTACCACAGAGATGGTCCCAGCCATTATTTGGAAAGAATACAGGGTTCAGGGGCTGAAATAGTGATTCTCAATAAAGGATTTCAAATGGAAAAAGCAGCCACTTTGTTATAATACTGAGCATGCATAGTACAGGCTAGCCAGCAGGAATGTCACAAAATGACACACGATATAAATTGGTAGAGGGAGATATTTAGAGATAAAGACATGTTTTCTTTAAATGTTTTTTAAAAAGGTTCTTTAAAGAAAGGAATGGATTGACAGTCCTCCAGAAAGAGGGATATTTTCGCTATATTTCTTCAGTAAACATTCTCTCGGAATATCTGTAACCAAACAAATTCCTCACAATTTTTTTTGTTTTATTTTAATCTATTTTATTTAAAATGTTTTTACCGCACCTTTCTTCTTAAAAAGGACCCAGGGTGGCTAACTTGATTGAAATATTTAAAGCTAAAATGAGTACATATACAAATGCTAAAAATAATCAAGTAAATGCAATACTAGAAAAAAGTAAATGAAAGCTACACCAAAATACATTCAAAGCAGTAAGGCATAACAATTCTTTTCAAAGGGGAAAGTTTGCAAAGGGGAAACCAGCTCCAGGTCAAGGGAAATGAGAATTTTGACTCTCATTTATAGACTCATAGAACCTCACTGCTGTTTTTCATCAATTAATCACTTTTCATTGAAATTAAAGCAATTGTCAGGTTACTTTTTCAACTAGTTATCTAGTTATTTATTACTTGGTGCACCAAAGTAATAAAAATGCCTAGAAGAAATGGTAGTAAATCCAGGAGGGCATCCGGTAAACCACTGGTTCTCAACCTGTGGGTCCCCATATGTTCCTGGACTACAACTCCCAGAAATCTTCTTCGCAAACTGAGCTAGCCAGGATTTCTGGGAGTTGCAGTCCAGGAACATCTGGGGACCCACAGGTTGAGAACCACTGCTGTAGACCATGTTAACTGCTGACACAGGCATTGTCAACCTTCATACTGCACTTTACTATGTAAAGTTTGGCATCCTTTTTTTGCTGGCAAAACAGGTACAACATTGGGGAGCAACATCAGGCTATTTCCTTGCAGTCTGAATCATGGATACAGAAGCACAATATCCCACATTCCCAAACTAGAGGGCTTTTTGAAGAACTGAATTATAAGCTAACAGAGATTTTTCTACTGTCATGTAGTTTCTATTGGTGGCATGACTTAGACGATTACTTCACGTCCCTCTCATCGTGGTTCATGGTCCCACTTGGGACCAGTATGAGAAAATGTTGCTCTACGTTCATTGCATGATGGCGGAATCTCATCCCGACCACGTCCCCTGAACTGGGATTTAAGCATGATGAGCCATACCTCTCCCTGACCTCAGGAATTCTCTTGTCTCGGTTCCTGTTTCGAGACAAATGCCCGTGAAGTAAGGCTCATCACGCAACGTGTGAATTCTCCATCTAGTGGCAGGAGTGCGAAGTTGCATTCTCCAGTACAATCCCAATGGCATAAACAATGCATCGCAGAGAGGGAAGAAGGCATAAAACCTTGAACTCTGCTGCTTAATGCATGAAAGGCAAAGTTACAGAGAATCAAAATATTGAAAAATGGAAGGTTGGACCAAAAAAAAGGGAAAGCAAAGGCAGGGAAGTACAGATGTTGTCACGAAACAAGGATGTGAAGTCATCATGATACCATCAATCATGCCCGTGGGTAAAAGGAAACAGGGACAGAACTGTGACAAGACCACGTGACCACGAACAACGTTATCATGAAACGAACATAATCTCGGAACGAGGAAGGACATGAAGTAACCATCTTAGTCGAATTCTGTAATATTTGCACATATTTTGGATCTGCTCTTCAAATCAACTGGAGTAACTTAAGAAGTTTTGAAGGCCCAGCTGTCTTTCATCACTGAGCTGTGGGCTCTCCCCATAAAGTCTTGGGTTGAGAATTTCACATTTGGGGCGAGAGGGAGGTCTTGTAAACACAGCTGATGTGCATCAGGTCAGTCAAGAGCATGGCACTTAAGTAAGTGCCACATTTGTCAGAGAGCTATATTATGCCCTAATAGTGTGTATGTGTGTGTGTGTTGGGGGGGGGGGTTGCTGCACGACCAACCATGGGCAAAATGATAATTTGAACTACCTGGAGAGTAAGAAGTAGGTTTAAAAATGTGAACCAACCAGAGCCAGTATAGTTAAAACAACATATGCAAGCTCTGTTGAGTTTGAAATGCAATGCATTTTTCTTCATCATCATCTTTATAAATGACATATGGAAATTCAATTCCCAGTTGGGGGGGGGGAAATCTGCCAAAGAAGTCAAAACCTATAATCCTCCCTATCATAGCAATTTCAAGACAGCATCCCCTAAAGGAGATGTGGAGTGAAATTTGGAGCTATTTTTCCTTTTCACAGAGACAAGGCTGACATGCACTGTATTTATTAAAAATACCAAAGCAAACAACATTAGTCACATATCATCCCACCCCACCCTAATGTCTTTTCAGTAAAGCACAATAAATGCCATTTCTACCTCTCTAGAGGAAGCAATCATTACATTGATGTCATCTAAATGGCAAATTGGAGGGGGGGTGGAGACAGTACACAGAATGAGCTCAAAATCTTTAGGACATGATTATAAATTAAACCTATCTCATTTATATGATAAACCCACACAACAACTCAGATATTCTGGAATTTTTTTTTGTTTAAGCCTGAGGAGGTAAGGAGGGGAAAGTTGCTGCAATAATGAGTGTGTCAGCCTTCAAGCCCGTCAGATTCTTTTTCCTTGCTAAATAGACACAAATACCTCGGGGATTCAAATAGTGCAAAAGGCCACGTTCTCGGACAGGCTTGGATTCAGACTTAAAGCAGAATCTCATACACTCTATGTGGGCAAATTGAGGACCTGAAACCTAAACCCCATGTGGCCCTTAGTCTAATTTCAAAACTTTGGAAAGTAAGAAATGCAAATCTCTTTCAGGAGCTGTCCACCCCATCTATGACAGCCCACTTGATAAGGAGGAAGGATGCTAGAAAGAATGGGAAAGACAGTAGAGAAGAAAAGCAGGAAGGAACAAAGGGGTGACAATGTCTACTTTTTGCCTGTCTCTCAATCAAGCACCTTTTTCACTTGGCCATCCAGATTTTCAGGTCCTTCCTGATAAAGTACTGCATTTTTGCACAATAAAATGCACCAGACCATAAGGTGCATCTAGTTTTTATAGGTATGCATGTGTGGAAAAATATTCACACATACGTACTTCGTTGGATTCGCGGAAAAAGGGAGAAAAGTGGAAAATTGCATCTTATAGGGCAAAAAATATGATAAGTAGGATTTTATAACACTGAGAGAGATAAAGAGAAGCAGAACAAGATATTTCAGTGGGAAAGCAACTGACCAATAAAACTCTCAGCCATTTCTTCACATCCACGTCTGTATTTTTCTTACAGTACAATGGTACCTCTGCTTATGAGTGGCTTTACTTACAAGCAATTCGAAGTAAGAGCATTTTAACTGCTGCCCTACAAATTTTAGATGCAGTCAGGTCTACTTACATTTTTATTTTTTTCAATTTATTTATTTATTTATTTGATTTTTTAGATATGACTGCTCTACTAAACTTGTGAGTAGAGGTACTACTGTACTAGATATTTTCAGTGGCATGGCATGTCACAGAGGTAGCCTTAAATGGATACTTCTCCAAGTGGAGGGAGGTAAAAATGGGGTCCCTCCATGTTCAGTACTGGGACGCCTGCTTTTCAACCTCTTCATAAATGATCTAGAAGTAGGAGTAAATAGCAAGGCAGACAAATTTGTGCATGACACTAAATTATACAGGGTAGTTAAAACTGAGAGAGATTGTGAGGAGACCCAGAGGGCTCTCTTGATATTGGGGGAGTGGGTAAACCAGTGGCAAATTAACTTCAACATTAGTAAGTGCAGAGTGATGCATGTTGGGGCCAAAACCCCCAATTACATTTATAAACTGATGGGGTCAGAACTCTCAACAACAAACAATGAAATGGACCTTGGTGTCCTGGTGGACAGCTCAATGAAGGTGTCAACCCAGTGTGCCGCATCAGTGAAAAAAGCAAACTCAATGCTAGGGATCATTAGGAAGGGTATAGGTCTGGGGGAAAGCCGACAGGAGCTGAGTGGCATCCGGTTCGGAACACCTCATCCTCGGGGAATGAGGTTGGAAAGGGTAGAGAATCACATAGAGATGACATAGCAGGTATTAGTACTGGGAGAATAATGGAATGTGATAGTTTGTCTACTGAAAATAATAGCTGTGGGGGGAAAGAACAAAGCAGCAGCTGTTGTTGCAGAACCCACTGTACAGGTGCTTCTACGCCAATGCTCGAAGCCTCTGACCAAAAATGGGAGAACTTGAACATTTGGCAGCTAGGGATAACATAGATATAATAGCCATAACATAAACCTGGTGGAATGTAGAGAACCAGTGGGATACAGCAATCCCAGGCTATAGAAGGGATAGAGAGGGGCGGGTTGGAGGGGGAGTGGCCATCTATGTTAAAGAAGGGGTAAAATCCAGCAGAATGGAGATTGACAGAGGGTCTGACTCCACCATAGAATCACTGTGGGTTAAACTACCAGGTCCAAGGAGTTATGTGATAGTTGGGGTATGCTATCACCCACTAGTAGACATGGGCACGACTTGGCGAAATTCTCGTTTCCGTTTCCGTTTCCGTTTCTCATTTCCGTTACGTAATGGAAACGGTAACGACAATTACTCCGCCAGAACTCGAAATTGGGTCTGATTTGTCGTTGTTGTTCCTGGCATCGGAGCGATCGCGCGATGCCAAGCGGCACAGGAAAAAAGTTTTAAAAATAAAAAAACCCCGATTCCCGGCCAAAAAAGCAGGCGAAAATATGCCTGCCTGAGTGAGGGCACCTACCAGGGGGGTGGTATCTGGGGGGGGCGGCCTCCCTCCCCTCCTCTCCTGGGCTGCGCAAAGTGCGCATCCTCATCATCGAGTCGCTCGCACTCGCCCACGCCAACTCGCCAAGCGGCGCGGCACAGGAAAAAAGTTTTAAAAATAAAAACCACCGATCCCGGCCCAAAAAGCAGGCGAAAATATGCCTGCGGCCTGCCTCAGTGAGGGCACCTACCAGAAGGGTGGTTTCTGGGGGGCGGGGGGTCCCCGGCCTCCCCCCCTCTCCTCTCCTGGCTGTGCATCCTCGTCATCTCGCCAACTCGCCATGCCATGTGGTGCGGGCGGGGGATCCAAAATGGGGCGACCCGCAATATTTATTTTGAAATCGTGGTCCAAAAACACACCAAAGCACCACAGAAACATGCGAAAATAGCTATTTTAAAACTGCCTGAATTTTTTCAGTAGCAGCAGTGGGTTTTTCTTGCAACAAAACGTCTCCATTGATTTTATTTTATTTTATTTTTATTTTTATTTTTTTACACCTGTGCAATGATGGGCTGGCCATGGGAGTAGACCATGCAAATTTTTGGAGCCATTCCACCAATTGCATGGACACTTGGCCAGGTTTTGACCGAGACTTCTGGGATGTGCCAGTCGGGCATAAAAAGCCACTAACCTTAGCCCGAACCCGAACCCGAACCCTAACCCTAACCCATACGCCAGTACACTGTCCTTCTTAGTGGGTCAGAGAGGCACCCAGAGGTGCACCCCAGTAACTCACCCTAACCTTACCAGTAACCCTAATCCTAGCCCTTGCGCTAACCCCTAACCCCAAGCCAGATCTGTGTACTCGCATTGCACTACAGCAAGTACACTTCCCTTCTTAGTGAGTCACAGCGGGTGCCCGTAGGGGTCCGGTCCTCTCTCAATTCGCTCTCCAGCCCAAGCAGGAAGTGAGTCACAGAGGCACCCGAAAGAGAGGTGCCTCTGCCTGCTGCAACTGCAACTTAATGGTATGCATATCCAATTGGCTATGCATGCCATTTTGTAGCGGGTGAGGAGAGGAGGCACCCACGGTGTGCCTCCAGGAGCCCGCTTTCCCTTCATGGCGGGCCAGAGGAGGCACCCACCCCAGAGAGGTGCCTCCAGGAGCCCGCCCCCCCCCAAACCAGTACTAACGACAGTCGAAAAACCGACAGACGAAACGACAATTTTTTGGAAAATTTCGCGAAAAATGGAAACGAGCCGAAATGCGCCGGCTCCGACACACGACAACTCGAAACGTAATTTTTCCTGGTCGTGCCCATCTCTACCCACCAGATCAAAAACTTGAGGGGGGACCTTGAAATGAGGAGACAAATCATGGAGGTGTCTCAGAAGGATAGGATAGTAATCATGGGGGACTTCAATTATCCCCACATTGACTGGGCCAATGTGAGCTCCGGGCAAGAAGGAGATACTGGGTTTGTCGACTTGCTGAATGACTATGCCCTAGAGCAACTTGTCATGGAGCCCACCCAAGAACAGGCAACTCTGGATCTAATACTGTGTGATACTCAGGACCTGGTCAGGGATGTGAATGTCACTGAGCCTCTGGGGAACAGTGACCATGCTGCAATCTCCTTTGCCATGCATGTTGGAGGAAGAGTGTCAAGCAAATCAGACATAAAAACCCTTGATTTTCGAAGGGCAAAATTCCCTCAGATGAGGAAGCTAGTTAGAAAGAAATTGAAGGGGAAGGTTGGAAGAATGCACGCTCCGCGGGTGGCTTGTCTGCCCGCGGAGCTGATTTGCCCCTCGCGAGAATGGCGAGGGGCGAGACAGGACTTGGATGTCCTGGGAAGGAGGGGGGAGGAGCGCCCCATAAAGGGTGGCTCCTCCCCCCAAGTACCAGCCAGTCTTTGCCGGCGTTCGGGGGAGAAGACCCCGAACGCCGGCTGTGCGCCGGGCGCCACGAGGCGGGCGCCATGTTAAAGGCCGCAGCGGCGGCAGAACAGGCGGTGAGGCTCCGCTCCCCGGTCGGGGCCTAGCCTGAGCAGTTCGGCTTGGCCCGGACCTGCGGGAGCAGAGCCCGGCGGGGGAGTCTCAGCACGGCCTTACGAGCGCCACGTGGCCGGCGCCATGTGCGGCGCCGGAGCTCCGGCCCCTTCAGCGGGCCCGACCGGCTCCCTGCCGACCGCTGCTGCTGCGCTACCGCGCAGCACAGCTGACGGTCGGGGGAGCTTTGCCGCGCTTCTGCGGCTCTGTTTCTTCCTAGGCTCCCGGCCTCTGCTGCTGCGCTACCGCGCAGCACAGCTGAGGGTCGGGGGAGCTTTGCCGCGCTTCTGCGGCTCTGTTTCTTCCTAGGCTCCCGGCCCCTGCTGCTGCGCTACCGCGCAGCACAGCTGAGGGTCGGGGGAGCTTTGCCGCGCTTCTGCGGCTCTGTTTCTTCCTAGGCTCCCGGCCTCTGCTGCTGCGCTACCGCGCAGGACAGCTGGTGGGCGGGGGAGCCTGGCAGTGCTTCCGCGGCTCCGTCCCAGCTGTGCCTCGCCCCTGGGCGGTCGGCGCGGCTGTCGGGCAGGAGCGGGTGGCTGGGCCCAGTCCTGCGGGGCTGCGCCCATCGCCGGAGGTGTGACGACGGACTGGGGGGAGCGGCATCGGCCCTCCCCCCCAGGGTGAGCGGGGGCGTTGAGCCGGGGTGGCGCGCGAAGGAGTCGGCTGCCGGGCCCCATCCCATTGGGGCCGAGGGGGCCGGGGGACTCAGGGCCGGAGCCGGGAGGGCGGCCAGACCGCGGGTGGATGGGAGGCGTCCGGGCGGGGGGGGGCTAGCGTGGGTCCATCGCCCCACCCTCCCCCACTGAACAGACCCGGCAGGAGGGAAAGCAGGGAAGCTCCCAAAGGGAGGGAGACCAGGGAGCCGCAGGGCTAGCTAGGGCCTGGGGATCGGGCGGGCGGCTGGGACCGAGCTGGGCCGGCAGCGTGTCCTGCCGGGTGGGCGGCCTTTGCCCCCACCCAGGCCTTCGGCCCCACTTACCCACTCAGCAGAAGGAAGAGCCCGAGGGGTGGTGAGGGAGTGTTGGGTCCACGACCAGGCCGCAATCAGCGCTGGACCGGGCTGGGCCGGCCGCGCGTCCTCCCGGGTGGGCGGCCTTCAGCCCTACTCACACACCCGGCGGAAGGGAGAGCCCGAGGGGCGGCGGGGGAGTTTTGGGCCCGCAAACAGGCCCCAATCCGCGCTGGACCAGGCTGGGCTGGCTGCGCGTCATGTCGGGTGGGCGCCCTTCAGCCCTACTCACCCACCCGGCAGAAGGACGAGCTCGAGGGGCGGCGGGGGAGTTTGGGCCCGCTAACAGGCCCCATTCAGCACTGCACAGGGCTGGGCCGGCTGCACGGCCTACCGGGTGGGCGGCCTTCAATCCTACCCACCCACCCGGCGGAAGGGGCGGGGGAGTGGGGGGCCGCATATAGGCCCCAACCAGCGCCCTTGGGGAGGACGCGCTATCTGGGTGGCGGGTCAGCAGGGCCCCCATGCGTCGGCCCCGCCCAGCGTTCCGGGGAGTGATCGCCCGCATGGCGGCAGGAGAGCGCCGTAGGCCCCGACCAGCGGCCCGGGGGACTTGTGGACCGGGCTCGCACTTCAGCGGGGCTAGCCACACCGGCGGGTCTGCGGGCATGGCCCTGCTGGGAGGGGCAACAGCCACCGCAAGGCCTTGTGCCTTCCCAGGCCGCGAAGGCCCGAATGGGAAAGTAGCCCCCGAATGGGGCAGGTACAGCGGCCGGGGGGAGGGCGGGCTCTCTGGATTCCGGGACACGGGTACAGCCTGCGCCTCACCCCTTATCCCCTTAGCACAGGCCCACACCCGCCCTCATCCGCGGCCGAGCCGCCACGGCCCGGACCAACCTGAGCCAGGGGCCCATTTGGCCAAGGCGGGGGGTACGTTTGGGAGGATTCCCAGTCATTCAGGTGCATTAGCTGGGAGTTGGGTCATGGCTACTGAACTTCCTTTTTGAAATAGAAATGTTTTGCTGTTCCTCCAAACAGCTTCATCAGTTCGAATACAGCTACTGCGAGTAGACTTTTGTATACTCAGATTGCCCCTTTGTTCCCTGGTCTGTTTGACCCACAGGATGAACAAGGGCCAAATAGGCTCGTTAGGCAGACAGTAGTGCCCATGGCCTTGAGGTAAACAACGGCCTGAGGTGCTGCAACTCATCAAGAAGGGGCCGTTAACCGTGACCTGGTGGTGACAGATCCTTGATTCGCCTGGGTACTTTAGAGAGTACAGCCTGATAAGTAGCAGATAGACTATGTTGGAGCACACCACCTCTGTTGAGGGAGGGATTTTCAATGCTAGCATGAGGGGCTTCCCCTCCCTCTCTCAAACCGCCTACCTTCTTTGTCTGATACGGGTACACCCTCATCCTTGGAAGGGGACCTTTGTCCTTCAGAAGGAGGTATTGCTGCTTCTGGCCCTGTGCCGTTGCCCCGCACAGGTGGGGCCATTCTGCTGTTTCATGGCAGTTTAGTTCCTACAATAGAGGGCTGAACACTCCTTACTGCATGGGATGACATACCACATTGCTCTTTGACGCAGTGGGCGCGGGATGGCAACAGCGCTCGAGCAGATGGCAGCGGAACTGGGACCGACCGCGGGGCACAGCGAGGCCCCAGCCTCTGTCAAGTGACCACGACTGATCCCGCAGAATGCGGAGGAGGACGAAGCCCTGGCGGCGGAACCAGGGGCAGGAGACCAGCACCCGCTGCCTGCAATGGAGAGCCCGACCCCCCGTGAGTTGGTGTGCGCACCCGAGACTGCGCCCACAATTATTTGGACTTGGCCAGGAGGTAGTGTTCAGGCTGGGGTAGCTGCCCCGGCGCAAGGAACGGCCCCAGCGCCGCCTGCCCTACCGCCAGCGGCCCGGCTGCCGGCGCGGGGGCCGGTCCCTTTAGGGATGCCCGGCACGGTCCCCCCACTGGTGGGGCGGAAACCGGGCCAACCGATACCCCCCAGGGGCGGGCTGGGTCGGCATCAGCCAACTTTGCCGGGATTCCCCCCACTGGGGCACCTGGCCTGTTGCCGGGCCGGCCAGGGATCGGCCACATCATTGGGAGGGGGCTGGCACCAGGGCTGCGGATGGGTGCAGACCCAGGCTACCCGGGGGTGGCAGCGGCCGCCATGCCATAGGGCGACTACGTGTCCCCACTGGGGCGGCATTGGCTTGCTCGATTGGGGGCTGGATTTCGAGGACTTGGGCGGGGAGGACCCACAAGGCGGGGAGCGCAGCCTCAGGGAAAAGCAGCTCGCTACTGGGCAATAGGGCAGCCAGCATACCCGAATTTTATCATGTTGACCTCGCAGGCCCACCCATGGGGGGCCCAGGCGATGCTTAAGTATCTAGATATTATACAGGGCTTTCAGGGATTCTCCAGGCCATACATGGCTTCCATACGACAAGGGATTTCGTCAGGGGGTGGCTCTGGACCCCTACGTCTGTTGGCATGGGCCGCTGCCACCCAATTGTCGCAGTTCATGACCCCAGTTAGGCCGATACGGGGGGAAAGGTACGCCAGTGGCCACACCATAAGGACGAGGCCGGCCAGCATGCCTGCCCACGCTGCAGGCCGGCCCGGGCGGGTTTGCTGGCCTGCCGGGGTGACGGTGGTTAGGGAGGCTATGATAGGAAACCCTGCCGTTTTAAGCAGGAGCGTTCGGTTGCGGTGCAGATCACCCGGCGACCGCTTGCAGCAGAGCCCATCCCAGCAAGGACGGCCCACGGTGGGGGGGGGGGGGCAGAACGTGGGAGGTACAGAGGGACCCCCCCCCTGGTAAAAGGGCCCCGCCTGATTAGGCCGGAGGGATTGTGGCGATGGTCTGCAGTAAACCCCGTTGCGGCAGCGGCCCATTGCCTAGGGCAGGATGTTGAGTCAGGGTGCCGTCGTCCGTTGGAGGAGGCCTGTATACCTTGGTTAGCAAGCAACTGTAACCCCGGGATATGGCGGTAAGGGGGGCAGAGGACAGCATCCCCAAGGAAGCCTGGGGGGGGCGTGTCCGCATATCCTGCTAGGAGCCACCAGTTCTATGTCTGCAAGTGTCCCCGATTGACTGGGCGACAAAGATATTTCCAGGGGAGTTCCAGGTACTCCATCACCCGTCCCACCCCAGTGGGGTATCTACCGAGGACAAGATACCACCTGTTCTGGGGACTCAGCAGCTCCGGTGGGGGCAGGGCCCCGTGGGATCAGTTCCGCGCGCCGGCCCGCGAGCCGTGGTCACCCATGAGTCGATGAAACGACCGAAGGGCCCAGTCAGGTGCTCCCCTTCCTGGGCATATAGAGTGACCCCGGGGCCCAGGCGTACAGGGCCCCGCAGCCACGGCGTCGCCATCTAGGGACGCCCGAGGTCTGGGCTAATGTTCCCCCCCCTGCACGCAGGGCGCCTTCAGCAGTTCCTGGTCTACCCGCATCGTGGGGGACCGGCTCCATGCTCCTTGAAGGGGTAGTTGGCCGCTCACGGTGGCGGTGGAGGGCCATGATCTGTCCCAATTTGCCAGCAGGGAGGGGGGCCTCTCAATCTTGGACGGATGCATGCGGCCGTTGCCGGCGCTTTAACGTGTTGTTTTGTTTCCCCAGGATCGGTTGGCTGCCCATGGCATGCGTGAACTAGTATGGTGGGTCACAGCTACGTATAGCAGGCCGAGAACGGCACATGTAGGACAAACGGGCTACCATGGAGTGGTGGGGAACAAGGGGAGCAGGGTGCCCGGAGTGGCCCAGAGTAGCTACGGCTGCGGCGAGGGGCACCTCGACAGACATGCCCTGGACTCGCTAGGGGGGAAAGGATTTGACCAGGCAAACTGGCAAGTTCCTAATTCGCAGAATCGGGTGACCTGGCATTGGAGATGGCCCGGTGCAAGGCCGGCAGGGTGCGTTGGTTAATGATGACGGCGCGCCAGGTTGGGGGAGCAAACTGTGACCCACACAAAATGGAACCACTCCTGAAAAGGGGATGAACCAGGAGGTTTGTCCGGCGGACTGCCGGGATGGGGGGGCAGTGATGGGCCACATGGAGATCGATGGGCGCAGGAAGGAGCCATGCAGGCTGGACGGTGTACACATGACGGACATGGGCTCCGAGGTGTTCCTGCCGGAGTGGAGGAGGGGCCTGGCTATGGATGTGGCTTGTGGGGTGGCCGGGGCCATAGCAAGGCTAGGCCCTCGGCGGTGGCGGCTAAAAGCTGATGAAGGGCAGCGGTGAGCATAGAATTAACATCTGAACACAAACCTCCTCATCCACAGCACCGCGGGCCAAGAGGTCTCGGTGCTGGGGTGGGAGAGAGGAAACGCCTCCCTGCCCTGGGAATATCCCAGATGGGTGACAGAAGGGGCACGGAGGATCAAATAAAGGAACCGGCCTGGGGGGTGCTGTCGGAAGACTGCACCACCTGGGGGTTAGTGGCTCACCAGATGCGGCCCGGTTGGAGGGTCCCGGGACACCCCGGGGTTCCAACCAAGCTATGGATGCCTGGCCCCTCCTGTTGTTGCTGATGATGTTTGGTTATATGTGTTAATAAAGTGTGGCCCATTTACCCCCAACACACTGTCTCGCCTAGTCATTTCGAGTCGGGGGGCAATGCACGCTCCGCGGGTGGCTTGTCTGCCCGCGGAGCTGATTTGCCCCTCGCGAGAATGGCGAGGGGCGAGACAGGACTTGGATGTCCTGGGAAGGAGGGGGGAGGAGCGCCCCATAAAGGGTGGCTCCTCCCCCCAAGTACCAGCCAGTCTTTGCCGGCGTTCGGGGGAGAAGACCCCGAACGCCGGCTGTGCGCCGGGCGCCACGAGGCGGGCGCCATGTTAAAGGCCGCAGCGGCGGCAGAACAGGCGGTGAGGCTCCGCTCCCCGGTCGGGGCCTAGCCTGAGCAGTTTCCCACCCACCCTCCACGTTAGGGCTAGTGTGAGTCTGACTGGTCGCCAAGTTTTGGGGCCGGATAGGAATTTTTGACCCGCTCTCTGGATTGGCTATTGAGGGCGGGGATTTTTCGCCTATCCCACACTGGTGCCTTGGAGTTAGAAGTTTGAGTGATTTACACACTGGTCACACTATGGCGGCTAAAAGCTGATGAAGGGCAGCGGTGAGCATAGAATTAACATCTGAACACAAACCTCCTCATCCACAGCACCGCGGGCCAAGAGGTCTCGGTGCTGGGGTGGGAGAGAGGAAACGCCTCCCTGCCCTGGGAATATCCCAGATGGGTGACAGAAGGGGCACGGAGGATCAAATAAAGGAACCGGCCTGGGGGGTGCTGTCGGAAGACTGCACCACCTGGGGGTTAGTGGCTCACCAGATGCGGCCCGGTTGGAGGGGTCCCGGGAGACCCCGGGGTTCCAACCAAGCTATGGATGCCTGGCCCCTCCTGTTGTTGCTGATGATGTTTGGTTATATGTGTTAATAAAGTGTGGCCCATTTACCCCCAACACACTGTCTCGCCTAGTCATTTCGAGTCGGGGGGCAATCCAATCTCTTCAGAGTGCATGGAATCTGTTTAAAACAACGGTAACAGAGGCCCAGCACAAGTGCATACCACAAGGAAAGAAGAGCTCATTAAAGTCCAAGAGCGCACCGGCATGGTTATCGAGTGGAGTTAGAGAGGCTCTAAAGTACAAGGAGAGGTCTTTCTGTAAATGGAAATCCTCCCCAAATGAGGAAAATAAGAAGGAACACAAACTCTGGCAAAAGAAATGTAAGAAGATGATAAGAGAGGCAAAGAAAGATTTTGAGGAACACATGGCTAGCAATATAAAGGGTAATAATAAAAGCTTTTTAAAATATGTTAGAAGTAGAAAACCTGCCAGAGAACCAATTGGGCCTCTGGATGGTGAGGGAGGAAAGGGGGAGATTAAGGAGGACTTGGAAATTGCAGAGAAATTAAATGAGTTCTTTGCATCTGCCTTCACGACAGAAGACCTTGAGCAGATTCCGCTGCCTGAACGGCCCCTTTTGACTAAAGAATTAAATCAAGTACAGGTTAAAAGAGAGGATGTTTTAGGACTAATTGATAAATTGAAGATTAACAAGCCACCGGGCCCAGATGGCATCCACCCAAGGGTTATTAGGGAACTGAGAAATGAAATTGCAGATCTCTTAACGGTAATATGCAACTTGTCTCTTAAAACGGCCACAGTGCTGGGGGACTAGAGGATAGCAGATGTCACAGCAATTTTTTAAAAAGGATGGAGGCGGGACCCGGGAAACTACAGGCCAGTTAGCCTTACATCTGTCCCAGGGAAGATGGTGGAAAGCCTCATCCAAGAGAAAATCTTAAAACACATAGAAGAACAAACATTGCTGAAAGAAAATCAGCATGGCTTCTGCAAGGGTAAGTCTTGTCTGACAAATCTTTTAGAATTTTTTGAAAAGGTCAACAGGCATGTAAATTTGGGTGAACCGGTGAATATAGTCTATCTGGATTTTCAAAAGGCCTTTGACACAGTCCCTCACCAGAGGCTGCTGAGAAAATTGCACAGTCAGGGGATAAGAGAGCAGGTCCTCTTATGGATTGAGAACTGGTTGAGATCCAGGAAACAAAGAGTAGGTGTCAATGGGAAATTTTCACAATGGAGAGAGGTGAAAAGCGGTGTGCCCCAGGGATCTGTCCTGGGACCGGTGCTTTTAAGTCTGTACATAAATGACCTGGAGATAGGGATAAGCAGTGAGGTGGCCAAGCTTTCAGATGACACAAAACTTTTCTGTGTGGTAAAAACCAAAGAAGATTGTGAAGATCTCCAGAAGGATCTCTCCAAACTGGGGGAATGGGCTACGAAATGGCAAATGTGTTTTAATGTAGCCAAATGTAAAGTAATGCATATTGGAGCAAAAAATCAAAACTTTATCTATCAACTCATGGGCTCTAAGTTATCCGTGACAGATCAGGAAAGAGATCTTGGTGTGTTGGTGGACAGCTCCATGAAGGTGTCTCCCCAATGTGTGGCAGCGGTGAAGAAGGCCAATTCCATGCTAGGGATTATCAAAAGGGGGATTGGAAATAAAACAGCCAACATTATAATGTCATTATACAAAACAATAGTAAGGCCGCACCTGGAGTATTGTGTACAATTCTGGTCACCACATCTCAAGAAAGACATAGTGGAACTGGAAAAGGTGCAGAAGAGAGCGACTAAAATGATTACTGGGCTGCGGCACCTCCCTTATCAGGAAAGGCTAAAATATTTGGGGCTCTTTAGTCTCAAAAAAAGGTGCCTGAGGGGGGGATTTGATTGAGACATACAAAATAATGCAGGGCATGAGTAAAGTGGATAGAGGGACACTCTTCTCCCTCTCACAAAATACCAAAACTAGGGAACATCCACTCAAACTGATGGTTGGGAGAGTGAGAATAGACAAAAGAAAATATTTTTTCACCCAGCGCGTTGTAAGTCTATGGAACTCCCTGCCACACAATGTGGTGATGGCATCTGGCCTGTATGCCTTCAAAAGGGGATTGGACAGATTCCTGGAGGAAAAGTCCATCACAGGTTACAAACCATGATAGAGATGTGTAATCTCCAGGCTTAAAATCAGGGTACTTCAAGGGCCAGAAGCAGGGGAGTGGTATCAGGGGACAGATATCTAGTCTCATGCACTCCCAAACGCATCTGGTGGGGCCACTGTGAGATACAGGAAGCTGGACTAGAGGGGCGTTTGGCCTGATCCAGCATGGCTCTTCTTATGTTCTTATGTTCTTAAGTGTCATTTTACCACTTTATACATCTATGTGAGGCCCCATCTGGAGTATTGCGTACAATTCTGGTCACCATACCTCCAGAAGGATATTATGGAAATGGAAAAAATGCAGAGGAAGGCAACCAGAATTATTCGGAGACTGGAAAACTTTCCTTATTATCTCAGGCTGCAATGGCTGGGCCTCTTCACTCTTGAACAACAGCATCTAAGAGGCAACCTGATTGAAGTTTTTAAAACCATACGTAGTGTGGACAAAGCAGATAAGTAAAAACGTATGTTCCCTATCACACAACACTAGAACTAGGGGGCACTCCATGAAACTTTTGGGTGCTAGATCTCAAACAAATAAGAAAAAGTACTTTTTCATCTAGGGGATCATTGATCTGTGGAACACCCTGCCAGAAGAAGTGGTGACAGCTGTCTGCCTTGACAGCTTTAAGAAAGGATTAGACAAGTTCATGGAGAACAAAGATATCAATGGCTATCATTATGGATACCTTAGGACAACCTCCGGGTTGGAGAGATAGGCAGAATATCTCTCAATGCCATTTGCGGGGAATCATAAGCAGGTGAAGACATCTGCTTGGGAATACCCTGAAGCAAATAGTGAGCTGCTGTGTGAGACAGAATGCTGGACTGGATGGGCTGTGGCCTGTTCTAGCAAGGCTGTTCTTATGTTCTTATGAAGGAAAATGTAGTCCCTGTGATATCTTGGGCCAAGCTGTTTAGGGCTTTATAGGTTGGAACTAACATTTTTAGTATTGCTCAGAAATAGCCCTTGTAAGCTGCTTAGAGTTCGTCTGAAGATAAGCGGGGTATAAATGCAAAAATAAATAAATAAATAAATGGAGTAGTGGCCATTGGAGCTGCAGTAACAGGGAGACTGTGTAATCCTTTGCCCAGCCCTAGTTAACAATCTGGTTGCTGCATTTTGGAACCACAGACGTTTCCTGGCATTTTCCACAGGCAGACCCTCATAGTGTGTGCTACATTAATCCAGATGGGATGCAACTAAGGCAGTGATGGCAAACCTTTTAGAGACCGAGCACCCAAACTGCAATTCAAAACCCACTAATTGTTTTGCAATACAGTAATTTAACCTGTACACAGGTGGCTATGAAGGGGCGATGTCGGGTGCCCACAGAAAGGGCTCCGAGTGTCACCTTTGGCACCCGTGCCATAGGTTCGCCATCACTGAACTAAGGCATGTCTGTGAAGATTCTCAGTCATCCAGGTGAGTTTATCTGGAAGTTGAGTCATGGCAACTGGACTTAATTTCTTGAGAGATTGAAACATTTCACTGCTCATGAAAACAGCTGAAAAAGGCATGTGTTGCCATGGCCAAATAAGATATCTCCAGGAATTGTCTGCAATTGGCAGACTTTTAACTGTATAAATGCACTCCTGCATGAGTCATGGCAACTGGACTTTTTTTTTTTGTTTGCCTCCCCCAGTGCCCATAAGCTGGTGCGCAGGCTGGGGGAGGCAAAAAAAAGTTTAGAACTCCCACCTTCCACCCTCCATCGGCACAGGGAAAATGTGGGAGTTTTAAACATTTTTTGCCACCCCAGCACGCCAGCTGATTGCCGCTGGGACTGGCAAAAGAAAAAAGTCACAGACGAACACCCCCCCACACACACACACCACATAAGGAACCCAAAACAAAATACAAAATGAGGTTTTGTTTTTTTTTAAAAAAAATCATTTCGTACGAAGCAAATCCACCTCTCCCCAAACTAAAAATAAAACAAAACTAAACAGATTTTTTTGTTTTGTGCCCATCTATACTGTTCTTAGGTTGTTATGTTATGTCAACTACCCAATGACCAATAAGAAAACAAGCTAAGTTGAATAAAATACATGTTATCTTTCATCATTTTGGGAAATGACTTAGCAATCCCTTCTCCACAAACAAACAAACAAACAAACAAACAAACAAACAAAAACAAACAAACAAACAAACAAACAAACAACAACAACAACAACAATATTCAGCTTTACTCAGAGTAGGGAATATTGTATTAAGCTAACTTGATAAGACAATAGGCTAAAATGTCATTCAACCATAAGGCACAAATTCAAAAAAAGTGTTAAAATTGTCCTAAGAAAAGCTACAGTAATGTTTGAGGGGAGAAGTCTATATTAAGAAATATGAAGCTTCTCCTGTTCTCGACTGTGTTATGGATAAACATGAAAAGGCTTGAGTGTAGTGGATGGCAAACAGGAATTGAAAGTCTGTTTTACAAATACACAAAATCTCTCTGAGACAAACAAAATTACATTCTTATATTAAGGAGAATTTTCCTTTGCTTTCTGACTTTGGAGGATGAACCTCCCGAGTTTCATACTCCAAAGTCAGGCCATAACTTATTTCTGTGATGGTGGCTCCTCATACTTATTTCATGCATCTTTAGGCTATGACCCACTTTCTGAATAGTGACAGGGTGATGCAGGGTGCAGAAAAAGTGGGGAGATCATTTGGAAATGATCTGTGTATGAGGTGCGCACAGAAAGCAGATGGCCATGTTCTCCTAAATCCATACTAAGTAGACATGGGCACGGAGCGGCAAAATCTTCGTTTCCGTTTCCGTTTTTTCATTTCCGGAAGTAAAGAAAACGGTAACGGTAATTAAGCCGTTACAACCCGAACTCAAACTGAAAAAAGAAACATTTGGTCAGGTTTTTCATTTCTGTTTGTGTCATCGTGGCGATCACGCGGTGCGAAGCACAGAAAAAGCTTTTAAAAGTTTTTTTTAAAAAACCCCGACTCCCGGCAGAAAAAGCAGGCGAAAATATGCCTGCCTGAGGCTTTGCCACCTACCAGAGGTGTGGTTTCTGGGGGGTCCTCGGCCTTCCCCCCCTCTCCTGTCCTGGGCTGCTTGCACCAGGCTGGGGGGGGGGTCATTCTCGTCGTCTCGCCATGCCATGTGGTGCGGGGAATCCAAAATGGCGACCGCAATTTTTCTTTTGAAACCGTGGTCAAAAAACACACAAAACCACCACAGAAACATGTGAAATTTATTTATTTAAACTGTCTGAATTTTAATAGTAGCAACAGTGGGTTTTTTATAGCAATGAAACATCGTATTGATTTTATTTTATTTTATTTTATTTTATTTTATTTTATTTTATTTTATTTAGACCTGCCCATTTGGGCTGGGCATGGGATGGGACCATGCAAATTTTTTGAACAATTACACCAATGGCATGGCCAGGTTTTGACTGACACTTCTGGATGTCTCGGAGGGCATAAAAAGCCGAGGCACCTTCCAGAAATAGCAGTCGGGTCTTGGATGTGGAGGGAGGAGGGCTGTGCTGGTGGTGCTTGTGCGATCGAGAGATTATTATTCGAGGAGGGAGGCCTGGGAGGCTTTAGGATTTAAGTTAGGCAGGCAGGGAGGGAATTGATTTTATTAGAAAATAATTTATTTGATTCCCTGCAGCTTTGTCTGCTGAAGAGAATAGCAGTTTATTCTTTCTTTGTTCTCTGGCAGTTTGTGAGGATTTTTTTTCTGATATTGGATAAAGGGGGAGGTTCGACTGGGAGTGGGAGGTGTGGATTTATTTTAAATATATATTATATACTACCATTTATTTTCTATTTTCCCAACTTCAATTTGCTTGCACACACACATTTGGGGAGCAAGCCAAGAACAGAACCTCTATCCTAAATGGAGAATATTTTACAATATTATTTATTTAGTTTACTAATTACTTACTTCATTGTTTGTTTTTAAACTTGTGTTGTGTGTGCACTTGAACACACAGACCCATTCCATTTAAGTGGATCAGAAGAATTTAGAAAATTATTTTCATTTTATTCCCTGACTACAACTACTAATATATTGCATTTATTTACACCCCAATATCTTTTTTGGGAGGCTGCTGCTGCTGATATCAGCCTTACAATATTATTGATTCATTACTCCATTGTTTGTTTGTTTACATAGATACACTTGTTGTGTTGTGTGTGCAGTTGAACACACAGGCAGGCACATTCCATTTCAGTGGATCAAGTTGAATTCAGAACTTGAATTTAGAAAACCAGTTTTATTTCATTCCCTGACTACATACAACTACTAAACTATATTGTATTTACACCCCAAAAATACCTTTCTTGGGATGCATAGTACCACAACTGTCTTTTCTCTTCAGGCTTATTTTTGGGCTGTGGCTGAAGGCACCTGTCCAGCTGCTGCTGCTGCTGCTATCAGCCTTACAAACAAATATTATTGATTCATTACTCCAGCTCATTGTTTGTTTGTTTACAATACACTGGTTGTGTTGTGTGTGCATTTGAACACACAGGCAAGCACATTCCATTTCAGTGGATCAAGTTGAATTCAGAACTTGGATTTAGAAAACCAGTTTTATTTCATTCCCTGACCACAACTACTAAACTATATTGTATTTACACCCGAAAAATATATTTCTTGGGAGGCATAGTACCACTACTGTCTTTTCACTTCAGGTTTATTTTTGGGCTGTGGCTGAAGGCACCTGTCCAGCTGCTGCTGCTGCTGATATCAGCCTTACAAACAAATATTATTGATTCATTACTCCAGTTCATTGTTTGTTTGTTTACAATACACTTGTTGTGTTCTGTGTGCAGTTGAACACACATGCAGGCACATTCCATTTCAGTGGATCAGATGAATTTAGAAAATTATTTTCATTTTATTCCCTGACTACAACTACTATACAATATTGTATTTATTTAAACCCCAATATCTTTCTTGGGAGGCATAGTACCACACTACTCACTTTCACTTCAGGCTTATTTTTGGGGAGTGGCTGAAGCCACCTGTCCAGCTGTACAAATTCCAGTGTCACACCACCAGTTCAATTACAGGCTGGGAGAGCCTAATTTGTTTGCACAAACCCACCCACAATTTGGGGGTTGCAAGAAACTGAACCTCCTCCAAAAGGGGACAATATAAATCTTTTACAATATTATTTATTCATTACTCCAGCTCACTGTTTGTTAGCTTACATACATACACTTGTTGTGTTGTGTGTGCACTTGCATACACAGGCAGGCACATTCCATTTCAGTGGATCAAGTTGAATTAGAATTTAGAAAACTATTTTAATTTTATTCTCTGACTGTGCCTGGCTTGCATGCACTGCAGTTTTGCTGACTGATTGCTGAAGAAGGGAAGAATGGTTTTCTTCTGGACTTCTGGTCTGGATTTAATAGTTTCTATTTTCAAATACTACCATACCATTTGCTTCCTAAGTTTTACAGCCTGACCTGAGAGCAAGAAGAGACACTTTTATATTTCATTTCATTCGTTCATTTAACTGCGCTACACCATTCTTAGTTGTTGCCTCGATAACTACTGAACTATATTTTATTTACACACCAATATCTTTTTGGGGAGGCATCTCAGAGTACCCCTACTCTCTCTTCACTTCAGGCTTATTTTTAGTTTCATTTATTTTCTAATACTACCATTTGCTTCCTAAGTTTTCCTACATTTCAGTGGATCAAGTTGAAAGCAGAATTTAGAAATTTATATCAAGGGCCAGTAGGGCAACATTGAAAGCTTGTACAAAAGAACACAGTGTGAGAGTAAGCTTGTGGGTCAAAAGGATAAGTTTATTAGAATAGTTTGTTTACTTAACACAAATATAATAAGAAAATATATTTCTATAACTTTGAGAAATAAAAAAAAATGAGGAGGGTTGGCAGAGCCAGAGGGAAGGGCAGGGGGACCCCCACTAAAATAAATAGGGGCACATTTCTGAAGCAAGGCACAGGAAGTAGTGAAGATAGTGATATTGCTGCCACTCCCTCTTCAAGCAGCAGCTGCACAACCAGCACGACCGGACCATCTTCTGTCACTGAGGGAAGCATGGATGACTGCATGTGATCCCCATCGCCAAGGTCTCACACTCACACACACCCCTTGTATCGGGAGGAAGATGAGTACTCAGAATCAGAAAGCTCTGTTCATCTGCATCTGCTGGATTCTGAGGACCTGTTGGCAGGAACAGACAAAAGGCACGGTTCAGGCAGTGATGGAAGGAGCAGCCCTCTTTCCACCCATAACCAGAGTACCACCAGTGACAGCAGCAGTCAATTGTCCCAGCAGGGCAGAAGCCACACCACCACCGCACAGCAGTGGCAGGCAGTACCAGAGGGGTACCGCAGACCTCTGGACCTCGTGGCTCTCTCTGGGAGCATTTTGAGAACAGCCCTGCAGACTCGAGGCTTGCGGTGTGCAAGAAATGTGGGGTGGTCGTGCGCAGGGGGAATGAGCCCAAACACCTCTCCTCAAGTGCCTTGTGTAGCCACCTCATGCGAAGGCACCCTGGGACTCTGCCTGGGACAGTGTCAGGCCCTGGTTCCTCAGGGAGAAAGAGGGGGGAAGCAGGAATGGGGATGAAGGACTCCAGAGACAGCTCCACTGAGAGTGGGAAGAGGCAGGCCACTCTGCAGGACGTGATGCCGCTGTGTGGGAGTTTTGTCAGCCAACGTAATAGGGCCAAGGCACAGGAGACCACCACTCGTGTGGTTGGTGAAATGGTGGCCACGAACAGGTTGCCCCTCTCCTTTGTGGAGTCATCGGGCTTCAGGCACCTGATGAAGCACGTGGCTCCACGGTACGAGCCTCCATCCCGGCGTACCTTCAGCAGGTGGGTGATTCCCTCCCTTTTTGAGTCTGTCAGGGACATGGTCTAGGCCCTGCTGCAGGCGGCCAGAGGAAGGAAGATCCACTTCACTTCTGACCTCTGGACCGGTGGGCACCACGGATACCTCTCTCTGACGGCTCATTGGTGGCAACCCAAGGAGGTCCTTGACACTAAGGCATCCCAAGAACAGCTGCAGGGGGAGCCACAAGGGAGCACCCCAAGAAGACACAGGGCGGTGCTTCTCCAGGCACAAAGCATGGAGGACAGTGCCAAAGGCATCCACATTGCTGAGGTCCTCAAGACAGCACTGCGAGAGTGGGGATGGGGACCCAAGGGGCAGGAATATGGCACATTCATGGTCACTGATGCAGGACGTAACATGATCAACATGGTTGAAAGGGCAGGGTTCCAGGGCATCGTGTGTGCAGCACCCAAACTTCATCTAGTGGTGGGTGATGCCATTGGGCTGGGTGCACCGAAGGACTCCTGGTGTGAGGGGACCCTGGAGACCAAGGCCTTGCTGGACAAGTGCAGGAAAATAGTCGGGCACTTCTCACGCAGCATCAAGGCATCCAGGATGATGCGTGAGAGGCAGGTGGAGATGGGCCGACCAGAGCATGTCCTGATCCAGGACGTGACGACCCGGTGGAACTCCACCTACGAAATGGTCAAGTGCCTGGTGGAGAAGAGGCAAGTGGTGGAATACGTCATGTCCCACAACCCCATCCTGCCTGAGGGAAGGGTGTTGGACATTGGTGCTACCGAGTGGCTCACCCTCTCCCAGATGGTGGGTATCCTGCAGCCTTTTGAGGAGACCACCCACGTCCTCAGCAACTACAACACAAGCCTGGGCCACGTACTCCCCCTGGTAAATGCCCTTCACCAACGCCTAGAGGCCAGTATCCGTGAAGAAGCCGATCTTCTCCCAAAGTGTAGGGCCCCCAAAGTAGGCGGCTGAAAGAATCCCTCCCCGTTGTTCCCAGCCATTCTGGCTTCATGGCTTCTTTGCTGCGTGCGTGGACTCTGTCTCCACTGGGTTGGTGGAACTGGTCTCCGGGTTGTCAAAACTGGCCTCCAAAGTAGGTGGCTGAAAGAACCACTCGCTGTTGTTCCCCACCGTTCTGGCTTCGTAGCTTCTTTGCTGCGTGCATGGAGTCTGTCTCCACTGGGTTGGTGGAACTGGTCTCCTAGGTATTCAAAACTGGCCTCCAAAGTAGGTGGCTGAAAGAATCCCTCCCCGTTGTTCCCCGCCATTCTGGCTTCGTGGCTTCTTTGCTGAGTGCATGGACTCTGTCTCCACTGGTTTGGTGGAACTGGTCTCCTGGGTAGTCAAAACTGGCCTCCAAAGTAGGTGGCGGAAAGAATCCCTCCCCGTTGTTCCCCGCCATTCTGGCTTCGTGGCTTCTTTGCTGCGTGCATGGACTCTGTCTCCACTGGTTTGGTGGAACTGGTCTCCTGGGTAGTCAAAACTGGCCTCCAAAGTAGGTGACTGAAAGAATCCCTCCCCGTTGTTCCCCGCCGTTCTGGCTTCGTGACTTTGCTGCGTGCATGCGTGGACTCTGTCTCCACTGGGTTGGTGGAACTGGTCTCCTGGATTTGAAAACTGGCCTCCAAAGTAGGTGGCTGAAAGAATCCCTTCTCATTGTTCCCCGCCGTTCTGGCTTCGTGGCTTTGCCGTGTGCGTGCATGGAGTCTGTCTCCACTGGGTTGGTGGAACTGGTCTCCTGGGTAGTCAAAACTGGCCTACAAAGTAGGCGGCTGAAAGAATCCCTCCCCATTTTCCCCCACCGTTCTGGCTTTGTGGCTTTGCTGCGTGCATGGACTCTGTCTCCACTGGGTTGGTGGAACTGGTCTCCTGGATTTGAAAAATGGCCTCCAAAGTAGGTGGTTGAAAGAATCCCTCCCCGAACTTCCCCGCCATTCTGGCTTCATGGCTTTTCCACGTGGACTGTCATGAATCAGGCTCAGCTGCCTGCACCCCAACCGTTCCAAGCAGCAGGTCCAACCCCACCACCCGTCCTGCCTGCTGTCTGAATGGCTGCCTTTGCCAATCAGTTCTTGAAAAAACAGTGGTCCCTTGGCTGGCAGTCCCGGGGGGGGGGGCTTTTCTTTCCAGGCAGCCCTTCTTGCAAGTAGGGCCCAAATGAAAACAGTTACAGGGTTAGGGTTAGGGTTAGGGTTAGGGTTAGGGTTAGGGTTAGGCCACTTCCGGTGACATGGCAGGGAAGCTTGATGGGGTGGAGGGCAACGGAGGGTCTCTGCCCTGGAGATGGGCCTCGAGATGTGCAACCTGGTCTTGGTCAAGGAGAGAGAAGGTCTACTCTTCCCACTCCATGAGCGAACCGGTCTCCTCAGGATACTCCAGCTGGCGATGATTCCCCGAGAGATTGAGGGGAAGTCATCCGGATGAGTGTGTGTGTGTGGGGGGGAAGCATCTGAATCTCTGACCGCTAGTTGACCAGGGTGGCATTTGCTTGCCTTTACAAGGAGTGTCATGGGGAGAGGACATTGAGAGGAGTAGACCCTCATCCAGATTTGGGGAGGAATGGAATACTGTGTCTCCTGCTGCCTCTGAAAGGTGGAGGGGAAATGGGATGGGAAAAGGGTTCAAATGAAAACAAAACAAAAAGTATAACAGGCAGCCAGACCAAGTAGGGTGGCCGGTTCAGCCAGCGTTGACCAAGAGAAAAAAAAGAATATTGCATTCTGCCCACTTTGTTTGCATTATTGCATAGGATGCAGTCTTATGCTATGATATATTTATTAAATATATTATTCATCATCCAGTTTAAAGTGTTTTACGCCTGCTCTGGGTCATTGCAGTACACCCCCATGCTCTGGGAAGTCAAATCGCGCTAAATCGCAGAAGAAACGACAAATGACAAATGAAACGTCGAAACGACAAATTTTTGGAAAAATTTGTGACAAAGGGAAACGGAACGAAACGGACCCGTTCCGACAAACGAAAAATTGAAACGTCATTTTTTCTGGTTGTGCCCATCTCTAATTCTAAGGTTTGTGGGCTTCCTTCTCAGAGTCCGCAGATCCATTTTTTGCCTTAAAACCTAAAACACTGTGTAGATGATACAATTCTGAAATCAAGTCATTCATTTGCTTCTCCTGCCTGTGAGATTTTTAAAAAAATATAAATTGTTCACCCTTTTGTTTGACCTGGTAAAGCCATTCCCACAATACAGACCTTGGCTTTTAACTCCATATGTGTGTGGCCCATTCAGTCACCAGCTATGGGCCAGTGGGGAGATTCCTATAATTGCTGTGCACTTTTAAAAACAAAGTTCTGTACCAAAGCTAGTAGTTATGCATTGATGTCCCCAAAGCTCAAATCCAACTCCTTTCACTCTTGCAGAGATGAAATAATGGGAATTGTAATTTTACAATAAACTAAGAAAGGCTGCCATTGTGCACTGTTGAATTTATTTCTGCTTATCCTGATGCCAGTTTAACACTGCAAACAATTACTTCCTTATGGTAATCGTGATAAAATAACAGAAATCAATGTCTTGATTCCAGAACCAGTTTCAACACCAACATTTGGGGCGGGGGAAGAGATATGAGCAACTTCCTTCTAAGATGTCCCATCTTCCTCTCGGTGCTGAAGTGTATCAGGTGAACGTGCAGAAGTGGGAGCCATATGTTTTACTTGTTCCCTTCATTAAATCTTATAGCACGAAAAAGCATTTTGAGGGAGAATGCCACATTAAGTTTTCACAGTACTATATTTGGGGCTGTTAAGAAAGAGCCTTATTAAACACTTCCTCTTGCACCGGGAAAGGAAAAGAAAGAGGGAAAGAGATGCCAACCTTTCGAGAATCAGCATGACATGTTAATGAATTATTCATGCTCAGCTCTGCAAGATGGGCAAATTCCTTACCAAGACTCACACAGCAAGGGGTGTTATAAAACTGAAATTGGTGTGTGTAGGAAGCTGATAGAGACAATTTCAAGGAGATGATCTCAGCTGAGAAACTTTAGCCCTTTAAAGTGTTTCCAGAACTCCGAACTTGTTGCTTTTTTTTTTTTTTTTGAGGGACAACTCGTCTGCCCTGAAAGGAACGAAGTTCTGATTTTAGGCATTCTACACAGTAAATGAGCAATCGCCAAAAGAGGTGGCAAGATCATATCGTCGTCGTCGGGGTCGTCGTCATCATCATCATCATCATCATCATCATCATCATCATCATCTATTTTTTCTTTTCTTTTTGTTGGGCACTGATAGACATGGGCACGACCAGAAAAAATGACGTTTCGAGTTTTTGTTTGTCGGAACGGGTCCGTTTCGGGTCATTTCCGTTTGTCATGAAATTTTTCAAAAATTTGTCGTTTCGTTTGTCGTTTGTCATTTGTCGTTTCCACCGCGATTTAGCGCGATTTGACTTCCCAGAGCATAGGGGCGTCCCGCAATCAGGGCGCCCTAGGCGGGTGGCGGGGCGGGTGGCGGGTGGCGGGGAGGAGGTGCGGGCGGGCAGCGGTGGCGGGGGGCCATGGGCGGGCGGCTGTGCGGGCCGCAGGCGGGTGGCGGCACGGGCGGACGGGCGAGTGGGCAGTTAGGATATCACTTAGGATAGAGGTTCTGTTCTTGGCTTGCACCCCAAATGTGTGTGTGTGCAACCAAATTGAAGTTGGGAAAATAGAAAATAAATGGTAGTATATAATATATTTTTAAAATAAATCCGCACCTCCCACTCCCAGTCGAACCTCCCCCTTTATCCAATATCAGAAAAAAAATCCTCACAAACTGCCAGAGAAGAAATAAAGAATAAACTGCTATTCCCTTCAGCAGACAAAGCTGCAGGGAATCAAAGAAATTATTTTCTAAATTCAGTTCCCTCCCTGCCTGCCTAACTTAAATCCTAAAGCCTCCAGCCTCCCTCCTCAATCTCGATCGGATCACACCAGCACCAGCAGCCAGCCCTCCTCCCTCAACCACATCCATACACCCAATTACGATTTCTGGAAGGTGCCTCGGCTTTTTATGCCCTCCGAGACATCCAGAAGTGTCAGTCAACAACCTGGCAGTGCCATTGGTGGAATGGTTCAAAAAATTTGCATTTGTCCCATCCCATGCCCAGCCCAAATGGGCAGGTCTAAAAAAATAAAACAAAACAAAATAAAATAAAATAAAATCAATACGACATTTTATTGCTATAAAAACCCACTGCTGCTACTATTAAAATTCAGGCATTTAAAATAAATAAATTTCACATGTTTCTGTGGTGATTTGGTGTGTTTTTTGACCATGATTTCAAAAGAAAAATTGTGGTCGCCATTTTGGATCCCCCCCACCACATGGCATGGTGAGACGACGAGGATGACCCCCTCCCAGCCTGGTGAAGCAGCCCAGGACAGGAGAAGAGGGGGGGGGAAAGGCCGGGGTCCCCCCAGAAACCACCCCTCTAGTAGGTGGCAAAGCCTCAGGCAGGCATATTTTTGACTGCTTTTTTGGCCGGGAGTCGGGGTTTTTAAAAAAACTTTAAAAAACTTTTTCTGTGCTTTGCATTGCGTGATCGCCACGATGCCACAAATGGAAACGAAAACCCCGACCAAATTTTTCTTTTTTCGGTTCGAGTTTGAGTTCTGACGGCTTAATTATCGTTACCGTTTCCGTTATGTAATGGAAACGATAACCTTAAATGGAAACGACAATTTTGCTGAGTCGTGCCCATGTCTAGTCACTGAATAATGTTGTGTATCTGTGTAGCAGTATTTGTCTGTGCACACCAGATGCATGGTTTATCAAAAAATGTGAAGCATGTTGCTTTCTTTCATGAATGGGAAAAAATGTTGCATTGGGTGGTCTGTTTTTGAGCTTTCTCTTTAGCCAGCCTGCCGCTTTCTGATTGCTGTGGGCATATAGCTAGCTTTATAAAGGAAAAAGACTCTAGTTTCACACTGTAAGCAAGATCTCTTGTCAGAGCTGGAGGATCCTTGATAGGTTGTACCACCATCTTTTCCAAGCCCTTTCCTATTAAATCCCCCTTTTATAAGAGCCAAGTAACCTGTGATCATATAAGAATATAAGAACATAAGAACAGCCTTGCTGGAACAGGCCACAGACCATCCAGCCCAGAATTCTGTCTCACACAGTGGCTCAGCATTTGCTTCAGGGTGTTCCCAAGCAGATGTCTTCACCTGCTTACGATTCCCCGCAAATGGCATTGAGAGATATCCTGCCTAGCTCTTCAACCCAGAGGTTGTCCTTAGGCATCCATAATGATAGTCATTGAGACCCTTGTTTTCCATGAACTTATCCAATCCTTTCTTAAAGCTGTCAAGGCTAACAGCTGACACCACTTCTTCTCTGCTGCTGCTGCTGCTGTCACCACAGTAGTAGGGGATGGGTGCTCCTGTCAAAGGGGCAATAAAACCATCAAACACTGGAAGTCCCGGCCCTTATCGGAAGTCCTGCCCCCTTACCGGAAGTCCCTACCTTCCCCCCACCCCTTACCCGGAACTGGAACCTTTCTGGGCCCTTTGACCTGGAAGTGATGTCCTCTTCCGCCTGACCCTGATGGGGAGACTTGCCCCCTCCCCCCTGACACATCAAGGGGTCCCCCTAACCTACCCCACGGCATGCCCGGGCATGCCTGCCCCTAGGGCGCTGCCGTTGCCTATGTGTTGCCTGGGCCTGTCTTGCTGTGTGTGCGCATGGCTGAGAGGTCTTATAAGAAGAGGGGAGTGTTCTCCGGTGTCCACCACTGCTTTTTCCACGGTTCCTGAAACCAACTGGCCCATGGTCCCCGCCATCCCATTTATGTGGAGAAAGATGGAGTCTTCAAGCAAGATTGGGTTTTCCTCCAGCTTGCCAAAGGACACCACGGAGTCCCCACCGAAAGCAGAGAGCGTGGACTCCCCTCCAAAGGCCGAGAGCCCGGACTCACCACCAAAAACCTGGACCAAAAAGCCGCCCAAGCCTACCCTTCATGCTGAGGAACCCCTGTTTTGGTCCGATTCAGATGAGGGTTATGACCATGGAAGTCCACCACCGAAGAGAAGGGCCTTAAGGTGTTATGTTAGCTCAGATTCTGACAGCGACCTCACAAGCGGCTCTAACAAGGAGAATTCTGCCCCTGATACGGAGGAATTTCTAAACACAGTAAGGCCCTGTTTTAAATCTAAGTTCATATAGTGATACTGTGTCTTGTGGCAAGGCTGCAGGTGTTGTGCGGTTTTAGAGTTTGGGGTGTGCTAGGTATCTAATTACGTTGAAGTTTCCTTTTATAATTAAAACCAGCCAATATTTATGTTTTACAGGCCAAAGATGTGCCCCCAAAGGTAACCCCGAAATCCCCACGACGTAAGAGAAGGGCTTTAAGGCGTTATGTTAGCTCAGATTCTGACAGTGACCTCGCAAGTGGCTCTAACAAGGACAATGCTGCCCCCAAGTCAGAAGAATCTTCAAACACAGTAAGGAGCTGGCTGGTGGTGTTTTAGAGGCTGGGAGTGTGTTAGGCATTTCATTACTTTCTAGCTTGCTTTGATAATTAATTTTTATTTGCTATTTGCAGGAATTACCCCATAAAACATTTTCTTTCATCTTTAAAACCATTTTTTTGTGAGAGGCATAACTGACTTAAATCTTTTCCAGGGGGTGGCGCAAGTCCCAATTTTAGGGGTTTCATCAGAAGAACAGGTGGGGGTGGGGCGATCTGAAAAGGTTTGCAAGTTACAACATGTCTATGCACATGCTTAAGACACAGGATGGAAAGCATCACCTATTCTGTAATCAGCAAATACCTAACACAGCTATTTATCAGAAAATGAGAAACAGACAGCTCATGATCAAATGCAGCCCCTGACCAAAAGCCTGAATAACATTTTAGAAGGAATTGTAGCCTCTATGCAGTCCAGCTTTGAATGCAAGATTCACGGTTATTTGCGGGGATTACAGCTATGCAATATCAATGAAACATGCAACCTGTTTATGAAGATTGCTGCAGCCACAGTTTCTGATAATCAGATGAATTGGGGGCACATATTAGCATTAATAATGTACGCTGCCTGCATGTTAAAGCATTTCCAACAAACCCACGGAGTTTTGACTACTAAAGATGTCGCCCAACTGGCACACTGCATGACTGAATTTTTCACAGACCATACCACCTGGCTTTGGAATCATGATTCTTGGTTAAGAAAATTTAAAAGAAAAATATTTGGGCTCCCCCCCCCCATAATTACCTTACAAAGTATTGAAAAAGTACTTTAACATACTCTATCCTCCCCCACCCCCCAACCCACCCCCACCCCTGTCTCATGTAGGAATATGGGCTGAAGGCTTTATTAGATGCACACAATAGAAGGAGACCCCCTGCGAGTAATTTTCTGAGAAAACTTATGATCAACATCTTTTATAAGCTATTTTAACAAGACAACTCTCTAAATGCTGTAAGATTATAATCATAGAATAAAATATTGAACAATATGAAATGTGTGTAGTCTCATTAATGTTAAGACACTGAAATGCGCCAAGATTATAACATTTAAAAACTACCTAGTTTTGGAGAAATGGCCAGTTTATTCCCCTGATCCAAAATTAGAGGCTTCTACACAAGATTTTCAAAAGAATAACCATAATTAACACACCGATTAACAGATTTCTAAAACCGCACATATCTCCCCATAAAGCAAATGTGAAAACTCACCCTTGTCACAGCTTTGCCAGTTGGAATATGCTGCATACATCTGAGGCTCCCCAATCGGGGTATAGTTCCAACCACAACCAGGGGGTGATATTTGTACAAATTCTGCATTTCATTGGTTAATTTTTAAGAGGAGCCCCCAATGGGCAAGAGCTGCTTGTAATGAGGGCAAAACTCTGATTAGAGGATCTGCCTGGTATCAGTGTCAATATTTTGAAATAGCCCACATCAAGCAGCTAAAACACACATTCCTTGATGTAACTGAAAAACAATCAGTTTCTGTATTTTTTTCAAGACATACAATTCAAGAAACCACCCCGGCTAACTTTTTAAAATCATTGCAATAAAATACAAAAGAGAATGATATGTGTAACAGCATTTATTTAATAAACTCATGGACATTTCTGCAGCTTTCAAAAACTCTTTTAGGGTGTAATATTTTCTACTTGGATCAGATAAAAACACGGCTGCTTATGCAGTCAGGGCCAAAATAGGAATTTTTTCTATTTCCAGTCTCACAGTATCTAGAGCTTTTTCCTTCTGGTTGAAGGTCCAGTCAATGGGTACTGATAGACTTCCCAAGCTATGTCTAATTGAACAAGCTAACTCCGTCACCCCAATTCCTAGGCCAGACAAATTGGTATCATTATCGCACATTTTAGGCTCTCAACCCAGAGCCTGCTTGTCAGTGGTCAACAGGCCAAAATTACCTTTAAACAAAGAGCTCTGGATGTTAGTGCACAACAGGATATGGAGCTCCTCTCCAAAAACAGAGCCCTTAGCTGGCTATCTAAAAACAAACTGGTATTTAAGTGTGAGAAGTATCTAACAATTAGTTTACCTTATTCTTTGAGGAAAGCCTATACAAGATTAAGATTCGAATTCTTGGAATCTATGAATAAAATTGGCTATTTTCATAATCTACCTTACCATGAGAGAACATGTATCTGCAGCGCCCCCGCTATAGAAGATATTGCCCATATTTTATTTGATTGTGAACTATATACAGCCCTCAGACAGTCTTATTTATCAAAAATGATGGCCCAAATTGCCCACTGGAATGTGAACTTTCAGCTCGCCATTTTACTTCAAAGCTCAAACATGCAGGTTGTTCATGGTGTCGCCAATTTCATATGTAAGGAAGCCAGAGTAAGATCTTTCTATATTGATCAAATTGGCATTTACTGTAGGGGCGACGCTGACTCTTGAATGATAACATTCATTTTGGCCACCCTAACTTTGAAAACTGTTCAGTCACAACTTGTATTTTTTGTATCTTTCTGGACTTATGTAGTTTTAGTACTTGATATGGCCTGAATGGCTAATCAATCAAGTTGTTGTTGTTATTTAATTCTAGCCATACAAGGAATTTATTGTCCTCAATATCAAGCATTGGAGAATAACAGGCTTGTAACACATTTTGGGCATGAGGTGGCGCTGCTAGCCAACTTTTCATACATGCATCTTGCTGACAGACAGTTTCTGTGAGATATGGTAACAATGGCCAAGAGTTGATGTTTGCAGCTGGGTTAATATTCACACTGGTACCAGGCAAGAATCAGCTAAAACACACATTCCTTGATGTAACTGAAAAACAATGAGTTTCTGTATTTTTTTTTAAGAGAATCATTTCAAGGAAACCAGCGGGGCTAACACCAGGCAAGAATCAGCTAAAACACACATTCCTTGATGTAACTGAAAAACAATGAGTTTCTGTATTTTTTAAGAGAATCATTTCAAGGAAACCAGCAGGGCTAACTTTTTAAAATCATTATAATAAAAAACCGAAACACCAGTCTATAATTTGTATACCATGTCTTTATTTAGGATCAGAATTACAGGTATGGTTTGCCCTATGGCAGGCACCCCTGAACAGGCTTAAACATGCTGCACCGGTGGTGGGATTTTCTAATCTTTCTCTCCTTGGCGAAACTCACTACCATATTATCATTGGCCACTGCATCTCCAGTGTACAGTTTTAATATTTGTGCAAAGGACAAGCCTTTTGTTCTGTTCTGTAAAAAGAACACACAGTGGTAGCCACATGTCACAGCTAATGGGTGCTGTAGCTGCTTCCGTTGGTATGTTATCTCCTTGTTCTGCTGCATTAAAAATTCATAGATGACTTCAGGAATTAGTGGATTATTTGGGGCTACTCCGTATGAATCAAAAAACTCCGTGGGGCCATACACAGGTAGATAGATAGCCAGCCAATGTTCGCCAGGCAGTGTGTGAGGATGGGTGTTGACCACTATCCCAGCCGGCCTCTTGGTAATAATCTTCTGTGGTAACAAATCACAGGGATAAACACCTACATAGTTTTTGTTTTGAGGTAATAAATTCAAAATCTGCACTGTGTTCATCTTCACATGTAATCAAAGAGGACGTTTCTGCTGTGATTAATTTCAATCACATTGTCAAATACCCCATATAAAATCATATTAATAGTGTTGGGAAGGGGGAGAGCAAAGTGGATCTCGGCTCTGAGGTTTCCTGTTCTGATCAGAGAATAGTGATCAGAGCAGGCCTGATCAGGGGTCAGGTCAAAGACATACAGGGTGTACTCCTGCAAAAATTCGTGATGGTTAATAGCTATGTCCTGATCTGTCATGCTTCTCCCAGTCACTTTTACCAACTGCATGTACTCACGCACGCATAGCCTGTCTGGAAAATTAGGCTGTAGAGGCTTTGATGGGGTTTGAACATCATCCACATACAACGCCACAAAATTGACGTTGTAGTGCTTAAAGTTGAAAGGGTTTCAGGTGTATTGACCGCTGAAAGCCTCATTGTCAACAAAGCCTATGACCAGTTTCTTAGGCAGTTGTACCAAAAAAGATTTTCTTGGTTGCAGACAAGACTCCCTGCTGCTATACTGAACACTTTCATCCCCACACGCTCAACAGGATACTTTGCATTAGAGGTAAGAAGAGCTTCAGTGTGCCCTAGACGCACACCTGGAGATACTTTCACTCTTTTAACAAACAAAGCTGCATTTAAAATATGTACTGTATAATTTGCATTGTCATCTCCACTCATCAAACAGAACGCATCCTTGTGCATGTGAGTTTGATCTTCACATCTACACCATTCAGCAGCATTTTGTCCTGGAAAAATATATCGCTGTGTAATGGGCCCATCAGATCCCAGGTCCGGCTGCCTGCTGTCTGATGTGCTCTAGATTTAAAGCCCCAGTTTCCCTCACCAGCGTCTAGGCTTGTAGCTTCCATTCTTTGATAGGCATCTTTATAAAAATCACCTGCTGCAAACTGTGTGCTCAAGGCGTCGGTGCTGTAGTTCAGAAGCAGTTCTAAAATGGCTCTGTAGGGGTAACAGTTGTGGCTCTGGCTGATCAGCCTATCGCCGAGGGTAACATCCAGCTGGCTAAACAGCGAAGCAATGGGGTAATTGATCAGACCCATTTTAGCATCAGCAGCCATGTTTGAACCATCTGCTTTTGTTATTTTGCAACACAGATAAAGAAGCGAATGACTGAGGTCTAAATAAAATTCACTCTCCCCTGTTATATAAAATTCCACAGGTGCATTTGGGCTTAGGGCTGACAGAGGCGGCACTTCAAGGTACATACTGCTTTCCACACAGGTTTGTGTTGGTGATGGTGATAATTGAAAAAGATTCAGCTCAGATTTGGTACATTCTTCAGAGGAGTTGTGAATGAATGCCATTTTAAAATATGTCTCTTCCATGGTGTTTTAGTATCTTTGTCTTGCTGCCTCCTCTCCTCTTCCTGACCTGCAGCTTCTGATTTTTTCTACAGCGGATACCCTTACTTTTTAGGGGCTGAGGTGCTCCAATATGTTGGTGAGATGCTTTTCGTTTAACTCCTCCCCTTCTTTTTAGGTACATGAGGCCCGAGCCTTCTTGGGGTCTCACCTTTTTCATAACATGACCCACTACGTCTCCAGCAATGTTGTGCATGGCTGTCTTAACATGAGGTTTAATGATCTCAAACCCCCTCCTCAAAAGAGGAACAGCCTTTCTGAAGAGTCCACGAAAAATGCCCCCCAGGCCTGCTCCATACATGTTTACAGCTCCATGGATACCAGGTAGACCATGGCCTGCTTGGGCTTTGTAGTAGGCCCTATAAGCATTTACATTTCCACAATCTTTAAAGACAACCATTTTGGCTCATGCAGCTCTCTTTTGCAGTCTCTAAATATAACCTCTTCTGGGGCGAACAACTTTCCCCCAGCTGAATGGCACGTGTTGGTTCTGGTCCGTCTTTATTTCAATGGCTATTGTGTTGATGTGGCTCTTGCTCATTAACATATAATGCGGCTTATCGTAAGTAACGGTGACACATTCATAGGTTTCTCCTCTGACGGGTATGCACCGTAACAGGGGTACAGAGCTGTCTCCTACAATTTGGTGCTCTGTGATATCCGTATACAAGTACAATGTGCTGAATCCTCCAGTAATGTCTGCAGCATGGTCTATTTTATCAACAGGAACATCGGGTGGTAGCCCCAATAGGTGGGCTAACCCCCCCCCATTGCCGAAAATTTGTATGTGTTTCCCCCAATGAATCTAATTTTACCCTTTACAGGGTCGTAGACAAAGCGTATTTTAGGCGGATCTATGGCTACTTTTATATTGTCAATCGTTTCATCCAAAACAGACTGAATGCTCTTGTAATAACCTCTGTGTAGTAGAAAGCCCCATTTAGTTGCATCCTGATAAATGTAAAACATGGCATTTTTAGTCAGTGTGTACCAGCTACGGGGATACTGAATTTCAGCCAGACCAACTTCCCATGCGCCGCTCAAATCTAAGGGTTGTGGTAGCAGTGTTGTAAAATTAGCATTTGTATTTTGAGGAAAGATTTCCTTGCATGCATTGCTGGGAGTGTGATGTAAAATCCATTATCTCCCATTTCCGTCTCTTCTATACAAGTTCACAAATTTCAGAGGCAGCCACCCAACTGTTGAACTTACTGGGCCAACCCTTCCATTTCACTAAGTGAAATTTTCTTGAGCCACGGGCTTTTGTGGCCAAAAGCTTTTCAATTCAATACACCCGGTCTTCTCGGGGGTTCACTTTCTGTAGTTCTTCGGGATAAAATGTCCCCACAATAGCATCACTCTGGTAATCTGTTAACAGGTATACGGGTCTCTTTGCTTTTTTGATAACCTGATCCACTATAAATATCTCTGTAGTGAAATTCTGTTCATAACCCTTATTGAACACACCCTTTATTTTTGAAACCCTGACATGGTCTCCTTTTCTGAACTGCGGCCTCTCCTCTTTCGTTTTAGCAGAGGCCCGGTAGATTGTTTTCCAGATGGCCAAAGAGTTGTGAGGGGTCACATCTACAGGCCTAGCCTTGATAATTCTGTGCATGCTGTGATTATAGCTTCTTAGGAGCTGAGGTAATACATCCATGTATTTGTATGTATTATTGGCTGTGAAATACCGCCACATTTTTGTTTTTAAAGTTCTGTTAAACCTTTCCACAACACCAGCCTTGACCTCATTATTGGTGACAAAGTGGTGTATCCCATGTTTCTTTAACAGCTGGCTTACAGGTTTATTAAGGAACTCTGAACCACGATCTGTTTGAAGCCTCTTGGGCCATCTACGGTTTTGTTTGAAAATGGCCGCTAAAGCTTTGGACACCTCCTGCCCCGTCTTGTCTTTGAGAGCCACAGCCCAGGCATATTTAGATAAAATATCAATGCATGTTAATATGTACTTGTAGCCCTGTTGTTCTCTGATAATTGCTGCATATCTACCAAATCCACCTGCCATTGTGCATTGACTCCAGAGACAATAGTCTTGTTTCTTTTAAAATGTATTCGGGCAGGCTTATGGAGTGTATAGGCATCCTGATCGGAAAGCCATTGAGAAACATCCTTGACTCTTAATGTTTTGATACGCTCTTTTGCCTCACTAAATAGAGGGGTCACACCGCCAAAACTTCCTACAGATCCCGGTGTATAATTTATATATTTTTAGAACATCCCCGTGGTCGGGCATCTTAGCAGCTCACACACATATGAACACAGATTAAGAGTTAAATACACTTTATTGACAAGAGAATAAGGCTGGAGCATTTTAAGATTTCAGGGCTTTATCAGGCTTATAAATGTGTTTAATATTTGCAAATAATAGGTCGGAAAAGGCTATTTTCTAAGTTTAAACATAAACACAGACAATATTGTATAAGCTGTTATATTCTCAGAGTATTTGTAGAAACTGCTTGAAGCGCCAGAAAAACTTTACAGGCTACGACTTCTCGGCAGATTCTTTTTCTCCAGCAGTGTCCTGTTGAGAGAGCATTAAACAGCCTCTTAGTTATAAATTTTGCAACACCCCCGCACCCCCGACCAAGAGTTATAAACAATTTAATGAAAAACTTACTTCGGCTGCTGAACTGCTCTCATAACCCTCATTTACAGAAGTCCAAATATCCTCTTGTGGCTCCTCCAGACTCACAGGTTCGGAACCATCTGAGCATTCACTCCCCGATTTCTCTTTTGCTTTCTGCCATCCTGCTCTTACTCCATGAGGACAATTGCACTAAAGATCGGACCAAAACAGGGTCTCCTCAGCGTGAAGGGCAGGCTTGGGCGGCTTTTTGGGCGCAGAGTTTGGCTTCCACGATGGGGTGTTTAAGGGGCAGAGGGGCATGGAAAACCCCGTAGGCCCATGGTGCATGTGGGGGTGCAGACGCCTTTTCGGTTTCAACCGCTGCCTCTCTATCTTCGGGGCCTAGGTTTTTGGTGGGGAGTCTGGGCTCTCGGCCTTTGGAGGGGAGTCCACGCTCTCTGCTTTTGGCGGGGAGTCCGGGATGTCCTTCGGCAAGCTGGAGGAAAACCTGATCTTGCTTGAAGACTCCATCTTTCTCCCCATAGATGGGACGGCGGGGACCATGGACCAGTCGGTTTCAGGAACAGCGGAAAAAGCGGCGGTGGGCTCCGCAGAACACTCCCCTCTTCTTATAAGACCTCTCAGGCATGCGCACACACAACAAGACAGGCCCAGGCAACACATAGGCAGCGGCAGCGGCCTAGGGCAGGCATGCCTGGGTATGCCGTTGGGTGGGTTGGGGTGTCCCTGCGCCCTTTCTGGGGGGAGGGGGCAAGTCTCCCCATCCAGGTCCTGTGGAAGAGTACGTCACTTCCAGGTCAAAGGGCCCAGAAAGGTTCCGGTTCTGGGTACGGGGGCGGGGGGAAGGTAGGGACTTCCGGTAAGAGGGCAGGACTTCCGGTAAGGGGTGGGACTTCTGGTGTTTGATGGATTTATTGCCCTTTGACAGGAGCACCCCATCCCCTACTACTCACCACCAATCTTGTGGGTGGACACTCCTGGACTATGCTCCCACGTCTTTCACCAATCTTGCAGTCAGGTTGGGGGGTGCAATCTCCTGCTCCTGCTCCTGCTCCTGCTCCTGCTCCTGCTCCTGCTCCTGCTCCTCCTCTTCCTCTGCCACCACCGCTGCCACAAATCTTGTGGGTGAGAGGGTGGGCATTCCTGGGCTGTGCGGCCACCATCTCCTCCACCTCTGCCACCGCCACCGCTGGTGCTGATATCTCAGGTGGGCACTCTTGGGTTGCACGGCCTCAGCAATTGCCATCGCTGTACTGATTGGGCCACTGCACCACCACAGGCCCGACATCTGTGGATGTCAAATCAGTGGATACAGCTGTGCTATTGTACTAAACACACACACAACCCCAATACATACACACAATACTTTCCCAGGAAGGCCCTGGTAGCTCATAAGAGGACCTTTGGTAGGAAAAGTTCTAACATTCGGAGTCACTCCTTGTAGGCTTTTGACTAAATATGGGGATGTTTTATGCATAATGAGTCTTTTTGCTACATCATTGGATTAAATGATCCTATAGTGTTAAGAATACCAGAATAAAAGCTAATAGGATTTTTTTAAAAAAATAAATAAAACCTAGGTGTTTAACTTGCTTAGAAGTTAGTTGTCACAAAAAGGCACCAAATCACACAAACAAGTCACACAAACAAGTAGATGACTTCAACCTTCTGTGCCAGGCTTGCAAGATTTCTGTGTTGAATCAAACCCCTCTGCTGCTACCCAGTAAAAGAAACACAATGAAAATTGACAGTTATGTGGATTAAAGCCTTTGAGTGTTAGCCATATTTATAAGGATTTGGCACTTTGAAGCTGTGCTTCATAAATTAATAATGCTTATGTCATTCATGGTCCACCCGCTTGAGCACAGAGACTAAGCCTGCAGGAAAGACATCATTTTAAAGAAGCAAGTCCCTAAGACCAGGGCCGGTAAGAATAAATAAATACAAACAGATATTACTTATCTGGAAAGATGGGCTTTCTGTTCTGAACTTGATAGTGCTGCAGAGGCACATAGAATGACAGTAGAAATGCTACAAATACAGGAGGTGTGAAAACATTCATTAAAAACTCTGTAAATTATCAGTGTTACTGTTGTTGTTGTGTGGTGCCAAGCAGGATCAACTTATTGTACAACAACCTAGCAGTCTTTCATGGTGAGTTATTTAAGGAATGAGTTTACTAGCTCTATGCCCTCAATGAGGTTCCATGGCCAAGTAGGGAATCAAACACAATTCTCCTTAGTCCAACACACTATCTACTACACCACACTGGGTATAGAGATATGAATATAGGTACATATGCTTATAAAAGTATATGGAATGTTGTAGAATATGGTTATGTATTCTTTAGTAATTTATTTGAAAAATCACTAAAAACTCTTTCATAACATTTAAAACATCCATGTTACTGCAGTATTTCATTTCTGAAGGTCTTTGTTATTCATATGCAAGAGTAACCAATACCATTATGGAACACTTAAAAATCAGTCTACAAAATTTTGTACATCAGGACCATCCACTTTGTCAGGCATGTACCCATGTGAAGGATTTAAAGCCCAAAAGTTCATGGCAAGATGGATTTTGCCAGAAAAGTTACTCATAGATATAAGGTCCCCAAGTTCTTGACATGATGGATTTCGACAGGCACATCTTTCTTAAATGTAAATCAGGTAAATGTAAGTTGTTATTGTTTTGCATGCAATGCTGTTTTTGAAACAACAAGAAATTAATGAAATAGATACATGGTGTTAAGATGTTATTGAAGCTTTCCAAATAGCTCTTTAAAAAGATCGTGCAAATTGTCTAGAGTAGAGAGAATAACCCAAGTGGCTCTGTTATGCTTGCTACCTTAAATTCTACAGCCCCCTGCTGTGACTGAACAATCATAACCTAAATCTCTTGAACAATCTGGCTGGACACAAGCACAGTGCCAATGCAGAAGAAGTCATAAGAGAAAAATAAATGAGGCAGAAACAACTGACACAGAGAAAATGAAAGCAAGAGAGTATATCCCTTGAAGTATTATGTGCATTGATTATTGATCTCAGAAAAGTGATTTCCTTTAGCTTCTAACTCAGAAAGAGCCACTAACTGGTACAACAAAGACCAGACTTTCTAGCTGAGATGTAAAATAAACCATTATGCTAACCAGAGGCTTTTCTGTTTCTACAAATGCATTTCTTCTTCCGAAGAAGGATTTTCTTGCAGAGAAGCAAAAAGAGAGGAGGCTTGCAGAACAATAAAGCAAGCACATGGTGAGCACATGGCTAAAAAAAACCACATTCTATCATACTATTTTCTTTTGGGTGTGTTCCCAAGCAGAGCTGGTGCTGAGGAGAACCAAAAAAAGATGGGAACAAGTCAGCACTGTTAAGTTTCTGGGGTGGTTGCAGTTGGAGTAGAGCTGCTTTACAGGCCTAGATGCCATTAGATTTCAAATAAAAAACAATGGAAGAAAACATTATTACTAGATAGAAACGTAGTAAAAGTGTAAATTTTGAGGCTCAGAATATTGCACTTGTTCAAATGGAGTCAGAGGGAGCAGCTATAATTACCTACAACACTTGTTCCATGTTTGTCATCTTGCCAAAGCATGTGGAGAACTACACTTGCAGCAAGTGCAAGCTGATACCACTACTAGAAGAGAAGCTCCACCAGCTAGAGGCCTGCATATCTGACCATCAACAAATTAAGAGCTTGAGCTGTTCTTGGACAGAGTGGAGCAGACTATCCTAAACAAAAAAGAGACAGAGCAGCTTTTAAACTGATAACTGCAGGAATGCTGACAGGAGCTGGGCAGCATCCAGTTCAGGAAAGTGTCTACTTGAGTAGTGAGGAGGATGCAGTAATTACTGAGGAGAGCGAGGAGCTAGTCACCAGCACTCCAGCAAAAGAATACACGGGGTAGGCTAATGATGCAACTGGACTCAAAAGGCTGCATCAGAAAAAAACATCTATAAATGCTTGTATGCAAATGCCAGAAGCCTCCAGAACAAAATAGGGGAGCTGCAATATTTAGCAATAGATAAAAATATTGATATTATTGGCATAATTGAAACCTGGTGGATGGATGATAACCAATGGGATACATTTATCCCAGGCTTCAAACTGTATAAAAAGGACATGAAGGTGTAAACAGGAGGTGGTGTAGCCTTGTATGTCAAAGAAGGGATAAAATTGTATGAAATGGAATATCCAGGTGATTTGGAGTCACCATTAGAAACTCTGCAGTTAAGAATATTAGGCCAGAAGGAGGGTCTAACAGTAGGCATATGCATTCAGCCTCTGACCAAAGCCCCGGAGGGAGACTGGCAGTTGGAAAATGTTGTAAAGAAGGCATCCAAGTGTCACGATCTATATACCCACGCACAAGTAAGTTCAGAGTTTTACTGCAATCTCATTGTCAAGACAACAATATAGCAAGGCAGGAGTTAAGCAGAGTCCAGAAATACAGAAAGCTAGAGTCACATTGAGCCAGAAGACAAGATAAATGGTCCAGAGGTCAAAAGCTAAAATGCAAACAGTAGCTTATGCCAGGTTCACAGAGTGACAAAGTCTGGGGTCAGGAAACATAGTCCAGGATTGCCAGTCAGGAACAAGGATCCAAAAGAGGCCAGGAATCACAGCAGGAAGGCAGAAGCAGGTCGAGTTGACTTGTTGCTCCCACAAATTGCCCTAACTCTCTGGGCTTGTTTTATGTCTCCAGAGAGCAACTCCCATTTCCCTGAAGATCCATTCTGTCAATACTCAGGACTCTGTGAGTGTAAATGCCTTCTACTCAAATATAGCTTATCCCTATTCCTCTTGGTAATAAGTCTTTGCTCTCTGCTGCCAGCAGCTCTCTGAGAGGGTGTAGAATCCCCTGAAGATGCTGAATCACTTTCCTGCACAGCTGCTGGAGGAACCAACAGCTCTGATGGTTCATCTGGGAGTTCCTCAGCCATTAACTCCTCAGCATCTGGAATGGGTTCTGGCAGGGACCTGACAACAAGAAAGGAAGCCTGTTTTATAATGGGAGAACTTCAAATTACCCTCACATAGACTGCGTGAACTGTTGTTCAGCACATGATAAAGAGATAAAGTTCCTAGTTATGCTAAATGATTGTTCCCTGGAGCAGACGGTTGAAGACCCAACTAGAGGTATAAGAATCCTTGACTTGATCCTGAGTAATACACAGGATCTGGTGCAAAATGTTAATGTGACTGATCCAATAGGGAACATTGACCACAACACAATTATTTTTAATCTTAATCATGGACTGCCAATCACTGATAAAACCTAATACAGAGAGACCTTAAATTTTCAAAAAGAAAACTTCCCAAAGACAAGGACAGTGGATAAAAAAACTGAAAGTGAAAACTGAGAGAGTCCAAACACTCCAAGAGGAATGGTGGCTGCTCACAAAAACAATAACAGAGGCCCAATTGAATTGCATCAAAAAGGAGAAAGGGCACTGTCAGGTCCAAGAGCACTCCAATGTGGAGCTGTTCAGGAAATGAGCAAAGCAAGAAAAGCTCATGTAGAAGATGGAAGGCTTGTCCAAATGAGGACAACAGGCAGAAACATAAATTCTGGCAGAACAAATGCAAGGCAACAATCAATAAAGCAAAGCAAGACTTGGAGGAGTGTATTGCTAAAAACACTCAAAGTAATAACAAGGACTTCTTTAAGTATATTAGAAGTAACAACCCAACTAGGAAGGCCATTGGACCATGAGACAACAATGGAAGGCAAAGGATTATTAAAGAGTAAACAGAGATTGCAGAGAGACTCAATGAATTCTTTGCTACAATATTCACTGAAGAAGACAGAGACCACATGCCTAAAACAGAGCCTATCTTTGTTGGGAGGGAAACTGAAGAATTAAGACTGATAAAAATAACCAGGCAAGAGGTCCTTGCATGTCTTGGTTAACTAAATGCTAACAAATCACCAGGACCAGATGGCATCCATCCACGAGTTCTCAAGGAACTTAAAGATGAAATTGTTGATGTCCTAGCCATAATATATAATCTTTCTCTCAAATCAGGCATTTTGCTAATGACTGGAAGAGAGACCTCAAGGGCCACCCACTCCAACCCCTGCCATGAACATCCCATCACAGTACTCCCAACAGATGGCCATCCAGCCTCTGCTTAAAAACCACCAAAGAAGGGAACTTCTCCCCCATGGCAGCATATTCCACTGCGGAACAGCTCTAACCATCATGAAGTTCTTCCTAATGTTCAAATGGAATCTCTTTTCCTGTCGTGTGAGACCATTGTCCTGCGTCCTAGTCTCTCAAGCCATGGAAAACAAAACTCTTCCCTCTTCAATATGATATCCTTTCAAATATTTAAACATAGCTATCATATCCCCTCTCCGCCTTCTTTTTGAAAGGCTAAACATTCCCAGCTCCCTAAGCCATTCCTCGTAAGGCATTTCTTTGTTTTGTTTTTGTTTGGGACTGCAAATCCCACAATTGTCCATTCTGGAACTTCTCCTTGACAGACCAGTCTTGTCATGGTTCATGATTTCTTTCTAGGGTTGAGAAATCACATCTCTAGGCACAATCTTGTCAGTGAACAGAGCAGCTCCTTAGGTCAACCACAGAAGAGTGAGTGAAAGGTTTTAAAGGGGCAATGGATATGATCCTTTTGGGGTTAGGTGTCTGTAAACTCTCAGAACTTGCAGAAGAGGAGTTCTAAAAGCCTTCCAAAACTCTGTAGTTTTTCTATGACCTGGTCTTGACACTTGCAATTCTTCATTTATTGTCCTCACCCACCACCCACCCACCTCACAAATAAGTGAATCAGAAATGAAGTATTATCTACAAGGATCCAGTCTTTATGTCTCCAAAGAGACACAGTCAGGGAGACAATATTTCAACATTTAAAACGTGTAATACTGTATAAACAGTGCCAGTTGAATGGATCAAAGAGTTGAGCATATGGTTGTGGAGCCAGCCATTCAATTCCCTGTCCTTCCCTGTAGAATAGCCAACCTGTGTAACCTTGGATAACCTGCACCATTCTAGAGCGCCCTAGGGGAAGGGGGTGTTAAAACCCTTCTGAGCCCTTGATACTTAGAAAACACCCAAGTCGGGATCAACTTGTTGCTACATCATCATCATCATTAATTCAAGAAACTAATGGAAGAAAACTGCCAAACCATGCTGGATTAACCCCAATTGTTAGTCACAGTAAGAGCAGGCTCCTTGAATTCATACGTTGCTGCTTAAGTAGGTTTCATTGATTTAATGGTTTGATCTCTTCTCTTATGTTACACCTGGACTCTGAGCCCACCCTTCTTTTGGATCTTCTGTAAGGCCTTGATTACACAAGCAAAAGAATTGCTATTTAAATCACATTTACTTTCAAATGAAGCAACATTCAGAAGAGTGTATACATTACACAAACACAAACCGGAATTAATTTGCCAGAGAAGTGAATTTTACAAGTGGAATATGAGCTAAAATACTGTTCTTCAAGAGGTTTGTTTAATATTAAATGCATGTGAAATTTGTATTTATTTATTCATTTCTGCGTATGTACACTCCTGTCACTGCAAATTATGCCTTGGAATAACCAGCATAGGCAGTGGGAGAGGTGGCAGGCCACAAGATGTGGTGGCAAAGTTGATTGTATATTGCTTGGCTGCTTCTGTCCCTCCTGGTTTCTGGGAACTGAAGAGAAGGGGAAGACTCAATCAGCTGCCAGTGGTGATGGGTAATGAAGCCTGGCTGCTGCTTTCTGGAGTGTTTCTGCCAGGAAATGTGTGTGTCACATTTTCATGTCTTCTGCCTTCATAGAGGGAAGCCCACGAGGCTGGCAGCCGTGGGTATATGCCAGGAATCCTCCACCCCTTGGAGCAAAGGAGAGGAAAAAGGGAAGCCAATCATGGTCCTTAGGCTCCTCAAACACGTGTGTGTGTGTGTGTGTGTGTGTGTGTGTGTGTGTGTGTGTGTGTGTGTGTGTGTGTGTGTGTGTGTGTGTGTGTGTGTGTGTGTGTGTCCCCATTCTGGAACTTCTCCTTGACAGAGAGAGAGAGAAGAGAGAGAGAGATCTACCAAAGGGCAATAAAAGATTAGGCTACAGAGAGATAAAGATGTGGGGAGAATCATATCCCAACCAGATTGTACCCTGGTTCCTGCCATAAAAAGGCAGGCAGTAGAGAAGTGAAGATTGGGGAAGCTGACTTGAAGAGTTTATTATCACCCTGTTTCTATGCTTTGAGGGGTGGAAGAGACAACCCCACACAGGGACAATCATTGCCAGCCACCTCCAACATGGGAACATAATTCAAATAGTCATGTGATTTTAAATTGAATCCCTTTATTACGGAGCTTATTGTGGGGCAAATGTAAATGTAGATAGGCCCTTAATAGAGATGGGCACAAAACAAAAAAATGGCATTTCGGTTTTTCATTTGTCGTTGAGAGGTCTGTTTCGGTTCGTTTCCGTTTGTCTTGAATTTTTGGAAAATATTAGTTTCCGTTTTTCGTTTTTTCGTTTGTCGTTTCTACCCGCTTTTTGCGTGATTTTTAAAGCATTTCCGTGCACAGGTGTCCCCCAATGCCCCAGACCAGAGGGAAAACACAAAAAAATGGATGCTGACAGAGACACAGTATAGACTAGGTACGCAGGGAGGCTGCAAAGGCAGCGGCAGGCGTTGCCCAGGGTGCAAGGCAGCCGCAGAGTGACTACACTGCGGGGCAAGGGAGGGTAGTCACCGAGAGGTACATAGCATGCACACACACAGGGAAGCTGCAGAACTGAAGCTAGAGTCGCAGGGACAGCAATCCCACCCTAAATCCCACCAGAGACTGCAAGGAGGACAGGGGCTGCCAGACCTTTTTATGCCTCTGTGGCTGCCAGACCTGCCCAGTCTGCAACCTGGGCATGTTATTGGTTGAACATGATCCCATCACATGGCTTGCCTCCATTTTGTGGCTGGTGGCAACATCCATTTTAAAGGAAAAGAAAAATACATTGCGATGGGAGAAGACAAAACAAACGTTTTAAGGACCCCAACCCCCTGGTAGGTAATAATTTCAAATAATTATTGCATTATCGCTGTGTTTTTACAGATGTCCAGGGGTTTTAATACCCAAGAAAAACAATCAATATTAGGCATCTGGGAACCGTTTTGGGTCGATGTCCCCTAACTCCCTTAAAGGGAAAAAAATACAGCGATCTGAGAAAAGACATAAATGCACCCTTTTAAGGACCCCACCCCCCTGGTAGGTATTATCAGACAATATAAATAATTATCACTGTGTTTTTACGGATGTCTAGGGGTTTTTTAACATTTAAAACAGCTCATTTCATTGTGTGTCGCCATTAACGGAAATGAAACGTAAACAACCCCAATTTTTGTGGTTCTGTTCGTTTCATTGCATTTTCATCGCAATTTTCGTTTGTTGTTTCGTCACGTAATGAACGAACTAATGAATAAAAGAAATGAAAAAAATGTTCGTTCCGTGCCCATCTCTAGCCTTAATATAGCTGGAGACCAGTGTTGACAACCTGTACTCCAGTACTTATGTGTGCATGGTGGTCTCCTAAATGGTTTGGGAGGGACACGGGTACCTGAAGGGGCAAGGAGTCTTTTACAGTATCTGTCTACCTAGATGTGCTCATCTATTCATGCTTTCCTCTGGGTTCTTCCACCATGTGAAGGAAGCTGATGTGGATATTAGAGGGAGGATTTTTTTAAAGTTACAGCATCCCATTTCTCTTTGGCAATTTTCTCTTCAAGAAGAGTCTCCTAATGGCAGAATCTTCCATTCAATATCTTTTAAACACCATTCAATGTCTTTTTAACACCAGCCAAAGATGTAGTTTATCTTCCTGATGCAGCAAAGAACATGAGTGGCTTGATTAAGTTTTTGCTTATTTCCCCTTCTATTTCTGTCTTTTGCTTTTTATATATATTTAATTGTGATTTTAATAGAGAAATTTTACCATTTTCATTTAGGTGCCCATGTGGGCTCGCAAAAATCTGAAAATCATTTAAACAAAGCAAGTAAATAATAAATACAAAGGTACTTGTTAAAGGGGACAATAGCTTACCAGTTGTATTTTTTCCATTCCTTTGAAAATCATGCTTCCACAAAAGCTATCAGGAATAAGCTGGCAAAAGAAACTGTCAGGAGCTGCAGTTCAAACAATTGGTAGTGTTAAAAATGGCCTTATTTGCCATCTGTTAATATGTGGTACGGACTATTCTGTAGCAGCAAGCAGGAAATAGTCACCACGAATACTTGTTTATTAAGAATTTGGTGTATTGAACTTTTTGTAGAGACTTTTTCAATTGCCTTCTAATGTCTCCACATTTATCAAAGCATGTACTTCCAACTGTTTTCTATGCTGCTTCCTAATTTGCCAAATACAACATGATTGAATTTTCCTTTCTATTTCAACATGGCCTTTTGTTCACAGCATTTGTTTTCCATGAGAATGACAAATAATCTACTGCAGATGCACTGGAAGGCTTCCTTTGTTAACGTAGGACGTTTTTTGTCAGCTTCTTAAGTGGTTGTTTTGCTGTATAGGGATCATAAATCTCCATTTTATTTCATGTTACTGATTGAGCATAGCTTATGGTTGTTGCTTTTGCTTTTTTAGTTGACCTTGCCTGCAGAAGTTCAATTTGGAGACGTGGAGACATGCAGGAGGAACAAAGTAAAAAGTGTTTTTGTTTTCAGCATTTCATTCACATGGAGGAGCTAATTTATTAAAATATGTGGATTTGCAAAGATCTCCTCATTGCAACTTTGAAATATAACCCTATGAATTAGGATTCAGCAATGATATAAAGATAGCTAATGTAATTGCATATGTATAGCAAAGTCCAGTATAATGTGTCCATCAGCGAACCATGGGAAGACAGACATTATCAGAGAAACACTAACACATGCCTTCCCTACCTTGAGCAAAGGTATGATAAAGCAATAAAATACTCTGGCTTCTTTATGAAGGAATTAGAAAGGAACATCCAGAGAAAGGAATTTTAAAGGTGCTTCTCTAGACTGTCATGACATGCACTGTTGATATGCGTATGGCTGTCTAAACTGGCCAAATATGAATAAACATGTTCCTAAATGCACCATATGCTTCTTTACATATCCTTAAATGAAAAGCTGTCCCAGTGTTTCTATAAAAACCTACAACCTGGTGATATTGCAATAGCATGATGATGTGAGGTTCAGAGCTTGAAACTGTTGCTACTTTGGACTACAACTCACATGTCTCATGACTATGTATTGTGTTGGCTGAGGGATTCTGGGAGATATGGTTCAAAACAGGGTTGCTTCCAGGTTCTCTTTTAACACGCCACTGCCTACTTTCCACACATATATACAGTGGGGTCAAGAGGGATTGAGAGGAGAGTCTGTTTTTATGCCTTTAGGGTGTTCACATGGCTAAGAATCCAAACACTTCAGGGATCTAAACTAGCAATTTTCAACCTTATTTTTTGTCCACAGCCATGAACACAACATGAAATAAATATAGGCCAAATAGGGACTATATAAGTCACATAACAAACCTTAAAAGGCCTCTAAGAATTGTTTCTAGACTGTGGCCCCTTTAAACGTGCAGGACCTTATAGACACAGAAAAGGCTGCCTCTTCAGATTTTCCCTCAGTATATCAGGGTGGGCTTGCCAGGACACAAAAGCCACTGTGCAGCAGTTATGGGCCTACTTCTCCCTCACATTACTATAAGTGCACAAAAGGTGAATATGCAAATATGACTTACAGTATTTGTTCCTTTTTCCATGTTTTACAAATTGAAAGGAAATGGCTACAAACAAAGCAAGTCAGAGAGCAAAACAAGCTAATATGGAAGCTGCAGAAAATGAAAAACAGGAGGAGGAATTAGGTCAGTAAGGTGGTTACTTCACATCCTGTTTGTCCCTCCTTGCTGTCCGCTTGGGATCGGTACAAAAAAACCTTACTTCATGTCCATAGCATGACAGCAAAAAGTTGTCTCGATCAAGCCCCTGGAACTGGGAACAGAGCATGACAAACTGTACCTGCCCTGGGCTGGGAATTCTCTTCTCACGGTTCGTTCCGGTTCCTGTTCTGGGACAAGGGACTGTGTGGTAACAACTGTCAAGCAACAACCAGTGTCCACTTAGTGATCAGTGGATGAAGTGGCATTCAATATTAGTTTCCCTATGGGAAACACCATGCAGTGCAAATGTTTATTAAAGAAAGTACTGAAAATTCTGTAGCATTGATGTGTAAATCCTGGAAGGCCAGTAAATTAAGATATCAAAAATGTTTTATTTACAATATGTTTTTACAAAGGGTTAAGAAAGCAAGACAAATTCAGAATTTGTCACGGAACAAGGCCATGAAGTAACAGTTGTCACGAGACAAGTAATCACGCCTATGAGTAAATGGAAACAGGGACTGAACAGGAACAAAACCACGTGACTGTGAACAACGCTGTCATGGACAAACGTAATCAGGGAACACGGTAGGACATGAAGTAACCACCTAAGAATAAAGACTTAGGGAAAACAGACCCATTATTCAGTATTTGGACAAAATAGTAACTCTGTCTGTTACACTCTACCCTTTTATAAAAAACTGACTTCCCCACCCCCACCCCCAAGCACATTTGGACATTTTTTGGGGCCATCTTGAAAAAAGATAACATAAGGTAGCCACACAGGAATCTGTTTTGTAAACAAGTTGCACTGCAGCTTATAACAAGCCAAGGGCTTCTCCTCTAGACCTTGTTAGTCGGGTGTGCTTTTTCCTTCAAAAAAATGCACCTCAGGAAAGAAGTGATGTGAACTGTGCTCCTTTTCTGAAAGGGATTTTTAATTTTTGACAAAATTGGTTTAACTGGAGGGGGAATTTAAGGAAATTATGGTAACAGTGACAGTTTACTTGTAAAATAAATAATCTCATCTCTTATTTATGTGAAGGTGCCTTGATGGAAAGATTTGTAAAGCCATTTCTGGGGATGTTACATGTGTTGTAGCAGAATTTTAAAGAAGTAATAACAGTAGTTCCTTTTATCTTCTAGAAAATAACTGCTGTTATTTGGCCGTAGTAAAAATTCATGTCATAGCAACCAAAGTTTCTGCTAATAACAGCATAAACTTGGTAACATTTTAAACAAAACATTAAAAAAAAAGAAATCGGGGGAAACCATATGGTTCAACATTTTACTTAATATTTGTAACAGATAAACTTTTTATTTCTTCAGAGAAAGCTTCTAACCTGAAAGGATGTAACATAATGTTGTACGTTGGACGCATAAGATATCTCTTCACTTTTGATTCTGCATGTACATTACTGTTTTTTTCTTGCAAGAAAAATGCAAGAAAAGCAAGACAAATTAGAATTGTCACAGAACAAACCGTGAAGTAACAGTTGTCACGAGACAAGTAATCACCCTGGGAGTAAATGGAAAAAGGGACTGAACAGGGACAAAACCACGTGACTGAAAAACAACGCTGTCATGGTAAAAACGTAATCACGGAACAAGGTAGGACGTAAATAACCACCTAAGAGTCAAGACTTAGGGAAACAGACCCATTATTCAGTATTCGTTGTACCCTGGAGCGCATAAGATATTCTTTTCAGCTTTTGATTCTACATGTACATTACTGTGTTTTCTTGCACAAAAACATGTTTCACAAAGCTGTATGACATACAACAAAAGTATCTTTTTTAAAATATAATAATTCTAAATGATTGACTGCCTTTCTTTGTGGTTAATTAGCCAATTAAAGAACAGCCATTCTCATAATGAAAAAGCTATTTAGTGGCCAATAATAATGACTCTGAAAAAAATCTGGGAACAAATCATGCATTGTTTAGGGATTTTTCCCAAGTACAGCTGAATGAAAAGATTATTTCAGCTCTCCATCATTACCCAGTTAGAATTTACTTTTTGAGATCTGACATTAATAGACTAATAAATTAGTTATGTAAGGGACTTGGAAATGTGTTCTTTTTCTCCCTTTATATTATCATATATGTTCCCAAAAAGCTGGATAATTTCTGCCATGCAGACATTTTAATGGTTTATTTTGGGGTTGTGCTTTTTACTTTGAATGTATTCAGATAACAAAGTGAAGTGGATTTTTGTCAATGTCCAAACCAATTCAAAGTTAAATTGAGGGTCACCTTATGTGTCCTTACGCAATCTCTGGCTTGTATTTCCCTCTGCTTTGAAAAAAGCTTTAGTTGCAATTTAAACAAAAAAAGAAAAGAAATTCATTTTCCACCTGTTTTTACCCACGTAACCAAAGTGGTCCAGCATGTCAGCTACAACAAAAGAACAAATAGAGCATCATTCTGGAGCAAATGATTGTGCTCCCCTTGAAATAGGCAGCCAGCCCCTGAATTAGATTGGAAGCTCTTTTCCTTTTTGTAAAACAAACAAAAAAAAAAACAGATTAAAAGTGTATCCTTTAAAATCTATCACTAATAGTAATTATCTCTGGAATTTGGATTGCTGGAAATTTATGCTCATTCCTTCCATCCCCCCAAAGTCTGAAACTGAGTACCCAACTATGGGGGAGGACAAAGTGTATGCTGCATTTAAATTAATTGTAAGAGCCCAGCATTTAAGCACTATGGGGTGGAAAGAAGCAACCCCCCTTAGTGAGTGGTCACTCAATTTTATTTTTAACAAAGAAATCTGGGAACCATATGGTTCAAACACTTACTTAATATATTGTAACAGATAAACTTTTTTATTTCTTTAGAGAAAGCTTGCTAACCAGCCTCGAGAAAGGCCTGTAAGAAAAAAGACAAGGAAATTGGCCTTCTTGGTTTATTCCTGCCTGTGGAATACCCTTCTTTATGAAATACTCCTGGTCACCTCTTTCGGATCTCTTAAGTATTCAAAGGGGCAGGGAACTAGAGACAAATTGCCAACATGTGCTAGATTATACAAAAGCTAGAGAGTTCCAGAAAAAACATCTATTCTGCTTCATTGATTATGCCAAAGCCTTTTTACTATGTGGACCCAAACAAATTATGAAAGTTTTAAAAAAAAGGGAGTGCGACCACCTTATCGTCTCCTAGGAAATCTATATGTGGGACAAGCAGCAACAGTCAGAACTGGATATGGAATAACTGACTGGTTCAAAAATTGGGAAAAAGGGTACAACAAGGCTGTATACGTCACCCTTTCCTATTTAACTTATATGCAGAGTAGGTGAATCACAAGCTGGTTAAGACTGCTGGAAGAAAATATCAACAACGTCAGATATGCAAATGATACTACTCTGGGTAGAAAGTGAGGAGGAATTAAAACCCCCTTTTAAAAGGGTGAAAGAGGAGAGTGAAAAAAATGGCGAAGCCAATATAAAAAAAACGAAGATCATGGCCACTGGTCCCATCACCTCCTGGAAATGAAGGGAAGACTGGAGGTAATGACAGAGTTTATTTTCTTGGGACCTTGATCACTGCAGATGGTGACTGCAGGAACAAATTAAAAAACACCTGCTTTTTTGGGAGGAAAGCGTTGGCAAACCAAGCCGCATCTTTAAAAAAGCAGAGACATCACTTTGCCGACTAAGGTCTGGATAGTCAAAGCTATGGTTTTTCCGTAGTGATGTACGGAATGAAACTGAGAGACTATAAAGAAGGCTGATCACCGCAAAATTGATGCTTTTGAGTTTGTGGTGCTGGAGGAGAGTCTTGAAAAATCCCCCGGGCTGCAAGGTGATCAAACCTATTGATCCTGAAAGAAATCAAACCCCCAATGTTCAAATGGAAGGCAGATTTTGAAGCTGAGGGTCCATACTTTGGCCACCTCATGAGGAGAGAAGACTCCTTGGAAAAAATCCCCCGATGTTGGGAAAGCCCGAAGGCAAAAGGAAAGGGGAAAAGGGTAAGAATGAGGGGTTTGGGACAGTGTCACAATGAAACCCAAAGGGGGTTTGACAAACTCTGGGGGGTAGTGGAGGAAGGAGGCCTGGCGTCTCTGGTCCATGAGGTCATAAAAGGTTTGGGATATGACTGAATGACTGAAACAACAACAAAAAAAATTCATTGAAAACTTTTTGTTTTGCGGGGGTTTTCCCCACATGAACATACTGCAGTGCCCCACATGTGAAATTTATGCTCGCCCCCCACCACCCCTTCGTTTTAACATTTTTATATTCTTTTTTGTGCTTTGTTTAAAGTTGCCTATTTGGGGAATTTTTTTTAATTTTTTTAAAGATTTTATTATGGGTTTATGTGATTTTGTTGCAAGTTTGTTTAAACCCCCAGGGTTTTGGCCCCTTTAAAATTGGGCATAAATAAAAAGATAATAGATAATAAAAATAAAGATAGTAAAAAGATAGATAGATAGAAGATAGATAATAATAGAAATAGATAATAGATAAAATCGAGCCCAAAATGGGGTTTAACCGGGCATGGGCAAAAATTTTTGGAAATTTTTGTTTCGATCACTTGGGAGAAAATTCCCAAAGGCGTCCCCTTTAAGGGGAAACTCTAGCAGAACAACAAAAAGCAAATTTATCTGGCTTGTGGGGTACAACCCCAAAAAGGAAACCCTTCAAATTTTCCTTTTCCCGGCACGGGTAACGGGGTTGAGGGGAAATGCACACCACCCCCCGTCTATTGGCCTGGGCCGGGGGGGGAAAGGAAAAATATCATTGGGGGCCCTTTCCCTACACATTTTGGGGTCCTTTCCCCCCCCATGAATGAAGGGTTGTTTTTATTCCAGTTTTAACACACTGGCTCCCGTGTTTTTTAATGACCCTTTGAAAGAAAAACCCCTCTTCTATGCAGCACTCGGGGGGCCTATTGAAGATCCCCCCATATTTTCCCATTGGATTTTACTTTTTAGCAAATAAATAAAAATAAACCAAGGGGGTTCTAATTGTAAAATCTTTTCCCCTTATTAATAAGACCCTGGGGGCAATTCGGCGTAAAGGAAACTACAAGCGACTATAGAGCTATTCAGTAAAGTGTTGGTGATTTTAAATTAAAGCTATTTCAAAGGAGAGAATTCTCAACAGCTTTTTTGTTTCCCTTTTTTGGGCTTCCCTTTTTGTCCAATTCACTGATGAATTCTCCCCTGGAAAACTAAAATTTTTATGGAAAATAAACCCCCTGGCAATTCCTTGGTTTTTCCGAGATCGATGTTAAAACATTGGTGTATACATTTTCTGGACCCAAAATCAAGCTTCCTTTGGGATACAAAATTAAGGACATATGTTTTAGATAAGGAAACCAAAGGGTTTTTTATGCTATCTATCATTTGAACATTTTTTCAAATGCAAGATCTGAACGTCTGCTTCAAAAAACCCAATTATTTATAGGGGGAATTACAATAAGTTTGTAATTTTGGAATCAATTTCATTTTTGGGAAAGGGGAAAATGGGGAAAACTCCCCTTTCCTAACCGCCTAGTTTGGGGTTAAATGTTTGAAGGGTATTTGGGCTCATAAGAAAAAAAAAAATGGGTCTGAGAAAAAACAAAGCTCCATGTTCAGAAATGCCATTTTTTATGCGGGGGATATCAAAATAAAAAAAATCCCCAGAGAAAGTCTAAAATTTCACAAAACACAAAAACCTGGGGAACAGGCCTTTAGTACTTGGTGGGTGACCACCAGGGAAAAAAACAGGTGCTGTCGGCACCCGGATAGGAAATGGCAAACCCCCAGTATTTCTGCCAATAAAACCCATTGACATGGGGCATGAAGAGTCAATCAGACTCTAAAGACACAACACAGACCAATTTTATGTATAACTTTTTTTTTTAAAATTTAAACATTTCTAGGGCTGGCATGGATCATCTGATTTCATTCAGAGGCTATCTTACAAATTCAGACTTTATTTTAAACCAATCCAGAAGGATAAACCGTCCCATTTGCTCTGGACTCAATTTCGATACATCAGAAATTCGATTCCCCGTCCCCATTACCTAACTCCCCTAGACAGGTTTGGCGAACCTATGCAATTTTGGGCATCAAAAATCAAAAAAAAACAAGCTGAAAAACCATTTCATAAAGGAAGATTTGAAGCTGTATTTGGGAAAACACATCAAGAACAATCAATCTCAATACAGTGTAATTTTTCCAATTTAAAGAATTTTTTTAGATAAGTGTGCAAAAACCCCAACTCATCGAGGAAAGATGTAAAAGTTTTAAGGGTTTATATGCCAAAAAAAAGTTAAAAAAACATTGGGGCAAAGAAGAACATAAAAGTATCTTGATACTACAAGCAATAAATCAAGCATAAAGAAATAAAGATTAAAATTAGCCAAGAATACACATAAGATTAGAAAGATACTAAAATCAAAATTAAAAAAGGGAAAAAACCATCCAAATTAAAACCATGGGGGATTCCATCTTGCAATAAAACAGTTTGTTATAAATTTTACCCAGCAGAAAAAGAAAATTTAAATTTTAAAGAAAGAAAAGCAGACAAAAAACCAACACTACTCCACAAAGTGATGTCAGAGGGTCTACTTTTCGAAAAAATGGAGGCAGAGGCCCTTGCAAGTTCTCAAACTGTCAAAAAAAGAAAAACGGAAATAACACTATCTCCATCATAGGAAAATACTGTGATTAATCAATAGTTACTGAAAAGGGATAAAAAAAACCAAAACTAACAAGAAAAAAGTCAACAAAGCAAACCGAATAGAGAAAATGGCATCCAAATACGGCAAAGGTCGGCTTATAAGAGACACTAATGAAAATCAAAACCCAAAAATAAACATGGCTTTTGGGTAAAAAAAGAAACTTGAAGAAAGAAACGAAGGACAATAGCACCAAAATAAGCTTTAAGAAAAAATGCCCTAAAAGGGAAAAACTGATAAACACCAAAAGGTAGTAAATGCCGATTATAAAAACAAAAGGAGAAAATTTTGATCACATAAACAGCTGTTGCCCCCAAAATTTTCATAGACTGAAAATTTCCAGCCATAATAAAATAGCACAATGCTCCACTGGAAAAATTTTAAAAATATCAACCTACCCTCAAGCAAAAACTGGGGGAACATCAGCCAGAAAAAAGGGACTGAAAATGAAGTCATCAAGGTGCTCTGGGGTTTCAGAATCCAATGCACAGAGAGCAGTGAAAAGGGCAATCGGCGATACCAATGAATTTTTTTTTTTTTTTAAAAATTTTATACTGCTCCAATTTAAAACAAACCCGGGGGGGTTTCACAAATCCCGGGATACTTCCAAAGGGTAAAAAACTGGTGTTTTACCCCTTTGTATCACTTAATGCAAAACCCGACATCTCAGCATAAAAAAATCTATTTCATACAGTGCATGAGCGGTATTTGTTGATGACATGTTTTTAATGCAGCCCTATTCTGGATAAAACAAAGACATCATAATCTTTCTCTTCGCCTATAAATTTTTTTTGGGGTTAAAAAACAATTTTAATAAAAAAAGGATAGCTGTTGTGTATTGATCTGTAAAGCTGGTTTTAAATAACTCCTCCCGTTCAAAAGGGAACAGCCTATTGGTTTATTTTAAATTGCTGCATTTGGGTCTTCAATCCTATTGGTGCCTGCCAAAAGGCGCCTCTGATTGTTTAATTGTTCCCCCCCAAATTATCTTTTCCTAGCCATCATGGCCCCTATAAATGTAACCTCCCTCCCCATCCCCCGTCTTGTACTCCCTGATTAAAGAGCTGTTCACTAGAACTGTCCTCCAGCCTGCTTTTTCTCTGAGCTGAAATCACGGGTGAACATAACCCCAACACAAACTGGCACGAATGGGGGTCCGGAATCTGAGTAGCAAAGGGCCCTCACGCGACTCAAGTCTGGATTGCACAGAGACAAGACCACCCTGGCTAAAGACAAACCCCCCGCCGGAGAATGGAAATCCACGGGTCTTGGGGCCCTTCCGCCTCCAGCCTCACACTTGGAGGACAGTTTAGTGTTTCGATTCTTCGCGGGGCCAAGGAATCACATATGCCACAAAAGAAGGACCACGTTTCCCGAGTTGCGTGGGCGGGAAACTTCATGTTGGCCAAGGCACTGCTTTCCCCACAAAGCTGAACAGCACCACAGACATTTTCCCCGGGTGACAAGCCACTTTTCACCAACCAGAACCCAGATGGCCCGGGGATGGATTCCAGAAAAGGCAGCAGCAAGCCGGAGAATCTGTGGGGCATTCTGGCAGGACTCCGGGGGCTTGCTCAGCACTGTGGGTCCCAAATCTTGAAGACACTCTCTTGAATCAATTTGTTGGGGGGCCCGCAAAAAAACCCAAGGGGCCCTTGTGGCAAAGGGAAAATGCACCCTTGCCCCGCCTTAAAGAGGCCTCTGCCACAGAGAATTAGAGCAGGGAAAAGCTCAATGCCATGGCAAACCACGAAGCTGCGGGTAGAGGGTGCCCATGCCATGGATAGCCAAGGCATTCCAAACCAAACCAGTCCGGGGGTCGATTTGGTGCGTCAGGCGAAGCACGCCCAAAAAAATCGCCGAGGCGCTTGCACAGCGTGGCGGACACATGACGGAAGAGCGCCATTTTTTTGGGTGCACATGCAGGGCTTGTGGTAAGACGGGAAAACGGGTGGGGCTGTCATCAGTGGGACTGCAACAACGAATCACCTAGATCAACTGTCGCAATCATCCACCTACCCTCCCTTACGATTGCATTACTCACAGGGCAAACCATCCACAGAGTGAAATCGAAAGGGCGACCGTGTGACTGGAGTGGATTCCAATCTGGATTCACCATTGTCCAACCCGAAGCAAGGGGGCTCTTTCCTGGGGTAAGTTTTCCCCCCTCTGGGAAACCCTTTTCCCCCAACCTTGCAATCAACACGGGGGGCCCCATCCACACTAGAATGGGGTTTCTGTGAGGGGGACAATTCCGGGGGAAACACCGTCTTAAAATTGGATTCACAGGGAGTCGCCCCGTCTTTTGGTACTGACTGGGTTTCCTGCCTTTGGGGCTGAGAAACGGGGTCAACCAGTCCCAAAATTCCCCAAGTTTGGGGGAGGTATTAGGCCAAGAATTTGCTGAAATCTTCAATGGAAAGCGGGTTTTTTTATAAGGGCCCCCCAATTGACTTTGGAATGGACCCCAGGGTGCTCCAATCCGAAACAAGCCCAAGCGAGTCCTTTTGCGCTTTCAACCCAAAATTGAGGCAACTGGACAAATTGGTCAAACAGGGAGTTCTTTCACCTGTGGGCCCTTTTAAGAGGGGGAAATCCTATCTCACACCCCTTAAAGGGGAAAGGGGGAAATGAGGGTTTTGCAACACAAAGTACTTATCAAAAAGGCACTCGGGAAAATTCATACCCCATTCCGTCGTCTCACTGCTGTTGGCAAAATTGGGTGGGGAAAAATTTTCGCCAAAATTGTCTTTTCTCAAGCTTTTCCAACACTCCTTACTCCGCAATCTCGGAAGCACAAACGACGTAACGCACAATGGGGGTTTCAGAGTGAACAGGTTACATTGGAAATTTGGTGGGGCCAGGAATTTTTTTAGGGCTAATGGGGGCGCCCGTTAAGGGGGCTGCCAGGGGGCTTTCCATTTTTTTATGATTTCTGAATTTCTGGGGAAAAGACCCCCAGGAACTAGTGGGGCTTTTCCGGCTGTGTTTACCAAATTTAAGAGGGGGGGCTGCACTAAAAAAAAAAACATGCAGTTTTGGGGGGCCTCGTGGATTTCGGGGGTTTTAAAATTGATCAATGGGGGATCCACCCCCGAACCAGAATAAAACCTTTCTGAGGCAACCACCCCCCGGAACAAGACGGAGTTACAGTCATTCCTGGGGGCTTATTAACTTTTAACCCCTTCACCACCCTCAGAAAGCTTCAAAAGCAAACCCTGCATAAAATATTGAAGAAAAAAGGTGTGTGGGCGTTGGGCTCGGCCAGCAGAAGGCTTTTGACACCTTGCGGGGGGATGCTACTACAGGGGCGTCCTTTTCTCATTATACGAGCAAACCCTTGTTCTGGCATGGATGCTTCTCAATGGGCTGGGGCTGTGCTGACCAAGGGGAAACGGGGGTCAGAAAAACCCATCTCGTTTTATTCCGTCGTTGTCCCAACGGAGCGCAAAACGCACAAATTGACAAGGGAAACCCTGGGAATAGTACAGGATAAAAATTCCATGACTAAATATACGGCACCACTTTTTCCTTTAAACTGCCACAAGCCTCTGTTAGGATTGTTCCACCCGAAAAAACAGACCCGCAGTTCTCTCCCCCCCAAAACTCGATGGTCATATTCCCGAATGGGTTTTCCCAAAAAACCCTAGCCATGTTTCCAGGGGAAAAGGTTGTGCCCCGCTGATGCACAAAATCCTTCCCCTTTCCCGGGTGTGCGATGAGACCTGCCCCAGCTGAACATGATATGCTGAAACACTTCCGGGGCCCCCCGTAACTGCCCCTGAAATTGCTGAAGAAACAAGGAAAAGATCCCGCCCTCCCGTTGCCACTTGGGTGGGGGGGGTGGCCAGGTGGGGGCCCCCGAAGAAAAATTAAAACCGTAAAGCAACAAGGCAACATGGGCTTATCCCTCATAAGGGCGTCTCCTATGGGGGGACAGGGGAATCATCCCAGACCACTGAAAAACAGGGTTTTTGGGGCAAATGTACTGGGGGGGGGAGAAAATGGGGGGGGGGGGGGGGGGGGGGGGGAAGGTCAGGATGAAGTCCTGGCCCGGTCTAGTATGGTGCCGGGATGGGCCAAGAGGGGTTAACGATGGGAAGGACGTGAAGGCAATTAGGAAAAAACGCCCCGGGGGCCAAAGCACCTTCCCTGGGGCAGCTCCCGACCCCGGAGCCGGCTGCACTTAAATTTTTTTGGGCCATCCAAGGAAAGTTTTTTTTTTGGTTACGTTGATCGTAATCTAAATGGTTAAAAAGGTTCTATGGTTCCCAGCAAGTCGCACTCATCATCAAGGGCGGACACAGTTTTGAAACCCAAGGGTTTTCCCCGGACCAAGTCTCAGACAATGGAGCCCTTTACCCAAAAAAATCGGGGATTTCTGGCTGATAATTTCATAAGAGGGGTTCCCCAGCCCTTTTTTCACCCCATCCAATGGTCCCCGGGAGCCCCAGGTGCAGCGCCAAAGGATCTTTGCACCTTGATGGAGGGTGACTGGCAACGGGGCAAAAAAACCCAATGATTCTTGAGCAGCCGCTGGTACTACAAAGGGCAAGCGCCAGCAGAGCGCTTAGAAAAAGGCTGGTACGGGGCTGCTTTTCCCCCCCGTGCCCCCAAACCCAAGGCTGGCACCTCCACAGGCGAACACCACAAAGGATTTTTCCCCAAATTTTTCGGGTAGGTTTTCCAATCCCTGTTTCCAGGGGTATTACCCAAGGCAGGCCGTCTCTATTCGTGCCAAAAGGTGGAGGGTCGGCAGGCACTGGACCAACTGACCAGAGCGCCCAGGAATTGGGCCGGGGGATGGGGAAAAAGCGCCGAAGTACACACCCCCCCCCAAAGGGTCCCGCGCAAACCAGAGCGGAGAGCCCCAGAAGCGTACCATGGGGTCGCAAATGAAACACCCTCAGGTCCTCATGGGCCGAGGAACAATCAGGACACTGAGCTTCTGAAACCCCCCCCGTGTCGACAAAACAATTACAGAGACCCCACCCAGACACTGCCTGCTCAAGCCCCGCACACCCGTATCAGAGATCAACTAGAAGTCGTAGGGCCCCACAATACAAAGTATTTCTGTGCTTGCCCACCAGGGGGGAGGGGTTTTGTGTATTGATCGTAATTGCGGGTTTAAGAACGCCTCCCTTTCAAAAGGGAAAGGCCATTTTTATTAATTGCTGCATTTGGGTCTTCAATCCTATTGGTGCCTGCCAAAAGGCGCCTTCTGATTGGTTGTAAAAGTTCCCCCAAAATGATCTTTCCTACCCTCCTGGCCCCCATAAAGTAACCCCCCTCCCCCATCCCCAGTCTTGCCTCCCCGATTAAAACTGTTCACTAGAAGCGTTTTCCAGCCTGCTTTGTCTCGACGAAATCACTCTGAATCACAACCCCACGCTACAAAAATACCTTTATTTTCTAGCCAGGCACTGTTTTATCCTTTATTACTTTTCAACTCCCCTTTGGGTGTGATCATAGATCCCAAAAATTTTTAACTCCTCAGTTCTTGGCAATGAATCATCAAATTGGGTTGGGACCACAAATTTATTTGGGTCACCATCAAATACCCACTTCCCTATTTACGCTAGCAAAACTTTTGAAGCATAAAAAGCTCCAGGGTGGCAAAATTTTCAGAATAAAATGACTCTTCCTAACCAAAAACAGAAGTGGGGACAGCACTGACCTTGGTAGAACCAACCAGATGCGAAAAGCCAAAATTAAAACCCGCGGCCAAAAAACCGGGCCTCACTACTAAAATTTTGCCCAAGGAGAAATTCCCTGTTTGGGCAGCAAAGAGATGAAAGCCTTAGAAATACATTTATAACCCGATAGCCCTTTCAGTACTGAATGGTAAACTGAAACAGTTACCGAGACGGATACCGTATAACAAAGGGGGTAGCAATGAGCGGGAATAAACACAGTCACTTCACTTCCAAAGATTTATTTATTTTTTGGTTGGGCAGTTTTTGTTTAGGTGAAAAAAATTTTTCTGCAATCAATTTTCTCCTTTTTATCACAACATCATTTATTTTCTTGGGGACACTTTTTTTTTTTTCCTTTTTAAATAAAACAGAAAAGGAACGATGGGATTGTCAAGCAAAAGGCCCCTTCATGCTGCCACTGCAGAAAAAAGGGTTTGATAGGGATGGCATTTCCAAAAACCGCATATAGAAACTGGGTTTGGTCACGCAATCATTTGCTGTCACCCTTCTCAATGTGCTGACACAAACGTGACATCCCTCTATCCCCGCCAAAAAATTTTTAAACATCATTATGACTGTTCTTCCCAAAAAAGGAAGTGTATATCACAAGGTGCATAGCAGAAGTTGGATCAAATCAGAATGTACCCATTTCGCTCCGACATCCACAGGGGAAAAAAAAATAATGAGGGGTGAAGAATGACTCCTTCAGCAAAAATAGTGAAAGGAGAATTAATCAACAACAAATGCTCCCCGCGCACAGGATTGGACCATGTGATTATAGGTAGTGGGGGAATGCTGCAAACACACAAATCAAATTAACTGTAAATGTAGGAAAAGACGTGGGGTTGTCTGACGTTTTGTCAAAGAGATTTTTTAAGTGCTGGGCATGAATTGACAAAAAATTTTTTGGGCCCAAAGCTGAAATATTTTAAAACGGATAGGGAAGGGAAAATTTCCTCACCTTTTCAGGGGGTTCACACAAAAACCCGAAATCACATTCATATTAAATACTTTTCCCGTATTTTCATTAGTTCATTTATTTTAGAGATTTTACACGAAAAACCAAAATGGGGTTTTTTTTTCGTTTTTCATTTCTTTTTCCCCCCTTTATTTATGTATTCATTTTTTTACAAAATGGATTTTTTTAAAAAAAAAAAAATTTTGTATTTCATTTTGTTTCATTTTTGTTTTTTGTTTTTTTCACTGTTTGGTTCGGGCTGGCCGGTTGGCTTTTTTTTTTTTTAAATCCTTCGACCAGCTGGCTCTGGGGAGCCAGTCGCAGGGTTTTTTAATTCTGTTGACCCCTGGCCCACAGAAGGGTGGTCGGCAGTTTTGATTTTTTTTTCCCTCCACCCGACCACTGTTTGGCACCCTCGCACCACGATCAGCACTTATTTTTAATTTTTTATTTTGACAACCAAGATCGGTGCTTGTCAAAATAAATAAAAAAAACAAAAAATGAAAAAGAAGAAAAGAAAAAATTTTCATTTATTTTTGTTTTTATTTTTTTTTGGGGGTTTCAATTTTTGTTTTTTTAGGAAAAGAAAGAAAAAGAAAAATTAAAAAAAACACTTTCATTTCGGCCCACTCTAATTACGATACCAAGTCTGACCTCAGAAACAACTACATTCACTAAACTACAAGCTATTGCACGCATTGTGCATGTTTTAAAAATGTATTATCTTACTCACCCTTCAAAAAACCTGTCACAAAATCAATGTTTCCATTTTGCAGAAGGGGAAAAAAGACAAATCATATTTGGGAAAGGGGTGTTGTTTTTCTCTCCATAACTTTAACCCCCCACATCTGCTTTTATACTGAAAAGGGGGGAGAGTATGCAAATAAGCGCTTCTTGTTTTTAGCACTCCACCAGAGGAATGCCCGAATAGGCAGCCATATTAATTGAATAGCATGTCTCAAGAAAATAACCTGCCAAAAGCCTCAGTTAAAATATGCTTTTAGTCTTTTAAAAATCCATAACTTTTTTTCTTTTTTTCTTTTTCTTTTTTTCAACATCTAGAGTTTGGATGGATTCTTTAAGACTTTTTACACCCCGAACATACTTCAAGGGCAATGTTTGGGGTGACATAAACTTTTTTTAAAAGGTCTTGGATTCAGGTCGCTGGAATCATCAGCAAATTTATTAAAGTGTAGCATGTGCTGATTTATACTACCCGGTATTACAATTTTTATGGAGTAGCACAGGCAAAGCTGTTTTTTTTATTGTTTTGGTGTGTCCCCAGTCCCCGACCCGCTATTTCTGTCAGCAACATCCGTTTGATCTTTTTTTAGGTCCCGGTTTTGATTTAGATGATAAACCCCAAAAACTTTGGGAAAACAATGTTCCGTTTCTTTTCCTTCCCAAGTACTGTGGGGCTCCCTTTTGCTTCTCTGGGCTTTTAGGGGAAAGCACAGACCTATCTTTTTAAAAGGTTTGGTTTCAAGGCTGGTTTTAATATTAAAAGGGTTTTCTAAAGCAGAACCTCATGATTAAACGTTTTTTTTACGTCAAGGCAAGAGGAAAGCATAGATGAAATTCATGAGTAGGGAACTTTAGATCAACATTTGTGCTGTTTTAAAAAATAAAGGGGGGGAGATACCCTTTTCTTTTTGGGTTTTTCCAGCAACATATTTTACTTCGAATTAAAAACAAAACAAAACAGTTTTAAAAACAGCGAGCATTCTGTTAGTCCATGATCCCCAAAAAAAATTTCTTTCTGAGCACAGTTTGGGGGGGGACATATCATATCCATTTCCCCCCACCCCCAAAATAAAGAGTCAAGACCCAAAAATTTGGGGTTCAAATTTGGGGCCCCAATTTATTATTAACTTTGAAGTTTAACTGTAGAGGACCAAACACAAGGGGGGGTTCAAAAAGGCAGGGCATCAATTAAAACCCGGGCAATTAAATTTAGGGGTGCTGTTCACTAGCACAGCACCCATCCCAAAGAAACGGGCTGGCAGCCCTCAACCAACCCTAGGGGGGATTTTGCTTTTTAAATAAATCCTAATATCCAACATTAAATTTAGGGCCCGCAGGTAAATTCACACACTCACTTTCTAAAACTTGGGAAAATTTGGTTGCCACTTGCACTAACCACCAGGGAAAAGGGGGCTACAGGGGAGGTCCCTTCCCCCACTGAGCCCAACTCACCAACAGCCCCCCCCAAAGATCAACAAATTACCTCCAAACCCGCATCGAAAAGTGGGCACCCTCCCCCCCAAACCTGGGGGCCAAACTTAATGCTTTTTATATCGAAACAACAAAAGGCACCCCAAAAAAATTTCCAATTTTCCCCATTTATACCAAACAGGCTCTACATTTGCTTAATTCCAAACCCCAAAGTGCCTCTCCAAATAAACAAGGGTTCTGCGGTCTATTTGCCCTTTTGAAAAACGACCTCTGACCTCGGGTCAAGTCATTTTCCCCCCGGTGACCAACAAATGGCAAGGAACTGCACTGACTGCCTGGGATGCCATTACCCCGGGAAATTTAACCAGCCATACCCCCTTGCCCTCCATTCCAAATGGGAAAAGGCCCGACCCCAGGTTTTGCCCCCAACCATACCCCCGCGTACACAGCCCCAGGGAAAGAAACTAGCCCCAATAGCACAACCTACACAGCAAACCCGACGGACACGGGAAAAAAGAAAAAAAAAAAGAGACAATTGGCACAAACCCACATCTGGCAGGACCACACATATAAATGAAACTTCTGAATTTTTCCCGTGTCCCCCCCTCTGAATGTCGAGGTATTAACCCTGGCAGTTGCCAACAGGGAGCACCATTTCCCAAAGAATGGGGCCCAAAGCTATGACCTGGGGGGCCAACCCATTAAGGGCCAAATTGTCACGCCTGAATGATACTTGGGGCGTTTATCACACCCTAAGCTCCGCTGCAAATGGCTCCCAGCCCGGGGGTTAAAAATGCTTCCCCCCCAGCTCCGGAGCTAACAAAAATTAAGGCGACCCCCGCCCACCTAAGCGCACCCAGCCCACCTTTTCAGGTACCTTCTCGGGAGAGGAAAAATTTGAGCGGGGAGTCCGGGCTCTCCTCGTTTTTTTTTTTTTTTTGTTTTTTCCTCCCGCCCCCCTTTTAAAGGAACCCGGAATGACGGGGGGTCGAGCAACTTCCCCCCGCATTCCGGGGGTAAGAGTGCATTTTTTTCTCCCTTTTTTTTTTCCCTCCCCTCACCAGACAGAACAAGAAGTGGGAGGGGGGGGGAAAACAGGGAGAACCAAACCCTCAAGACTCGGTCTAAAATTTTAAGGGGGCCACGGATCTTAGGGTCGTGAAAAAGGCCCTTGGTTAATGGGATCCACACATCCTAAATAGGGGGGCCCGATGAATCACCCCTCTGCCCCCAAATAAATCTTTAGCTTGAAAAACACAGTCAACAGGCCACAAACCGAGGGCAATAACCTGACTGGTGCCATTTGACAGTCTTAAAACCAATGCTAGTGACCCAATAAAACCTCCCCCCCCCAAAATAAGTCACCCCCCTGCAAAGAAATTGTGTTTTATCCTTTTTGGGGAAACCACCACCATTCACTAAATTTTCAGGGGGGCAAAAAATGCAATCAAGGGGGCCACCTAAATAGAAAACCCCCAAAAAGACCCCAAAAATTTTGCCCAAGATTCATAGAGCTTTAACCAAAAACGGGCAAAAAAGGGGCCCTTTTTCCCTTAGCACCCTCTCCTTCATCAAACCCCCTATCATCTTCTAGAGCCTAAATTTCCTCCAAAGGGGGGGCCACCCCTAAACTTTGCATAAAAAGTCAATGCTGAAAACTTTCCGGATAGACTAGGGCAAGGACCCATCTGTAAAAAACAGAAACTGGGGCCCCTTGATCACTGGGGGCGGGAACAACGGTGAAGTCCTTCCCCAATATGAAAAATTGTTAACCCAGTCCCAGCAGCTCAAACTTTGCCCATGCTCACGCCAAATCAGACTCACTGCTGTATTTGGGGCCCCTACTCTCCAATGCGCCATAACCCCTCTGGAAAGGGCCTCGGGGAAGTACCTGGCACCTGGACCAAATTTCCGGAACAGCACCACTGTTGAGGGGAAAAGGCATCACACCAATCATTACATACACCCCACTTGCTTAGTTGAACAACAATATTAATCACAAACAAGGAACGGAAAGCCCCAAAACCAAAATTTGTAACATCACCCAAAAATACTAGTTCCATAACTTCCCTGCACATTAGTTTTTAAAAAAACTGGTCTTATTTTAAATCATTCCTTGTCTTTTATTTATTCCTGTCACTTTGTGTACACCTGAAGACTGCCAGGGGGGTGGCAAATCATCATGGTTTCTTCATTCTGAAGAAAATTCTAATGAAAAACGCAATAAAATTTCTCTCTATACCTAGGACCACCCCCCTATGCGGTGTTGTATTTTTTTAAAACTTCTCAAAAACTAGCTTTTCCCAACATACACACTGAGTATTTTTTCCTGATTTTTTGGACCCAGTTTCTTGATAAAATACCTTTTTTTACACCACATGGCAAAAATTTTGGGGGGAGTTTCACTTTTTCTCCCCAAATCCCAAATAAGGATCCCCACAGATCATTGGGTTTTAAATCGGGCCCCCAACTTTTTTAATAACTTTTTTTTAAAAACTTTTTATTAAAGTACTGAAAATGTAACTAAAATTGTAGCGAGGATGGCCCCCTTTTGGGAAAATTTTATTTTAGCCACAGATGTTGTTTTGTGTGATGCCCCTTTTTGTGCCCCCGTACGGGGTGCGTTTAAAAGGGGAAACAGCCCCCAGCCAAAACAGTCAGCATATTATTGGGGGGCCCCTTAAAGACTCGTGACTTTAGATCTTTTAAAATTTTCTTTCATTCTGTGGGGTTTACCTATAGGGTTTTATTATATTTGATATTTTCCCATTGTACACGCCCTGCTTCCTGCCAAGGTGCATTTAAAGTTTTGACTCACAGTCTTGGGCCCCATTTTAGTACCCAAAACCCCCACGGCAAAGGAGCTGTAAAACATGCCCTTCCGCCACCAAGCCGCTAGCATGGCACAAGGCCCATCCAAATCACTAAAATGACATCCCCCAGCTTCTTTAAATGAAAAATCATCCCTCCAAAGAGCTTTGGTTTCAAAAATTTTTATATCTGGGGGAAAATAACAGAGCCAAGACCCTTCGCATACAAAGCAATTTCCCCCAATTTAAACATTGCCTGCCCCAAACCCCCTTCAGGGTTACGGGCACCCGCCCCACCACCCTGGCAACATCGCTGACCCAACCACGTGGGTACAAGGGAGTCGGGCCTTAAATGCCGCAGATCTCAATATCCTCAGAATTAAATCCTCTCCCTTAGCCGCCAGTGTACAACGAAAACAATTGGGGCACCAAAAGCGCAACGGGGTCAACCGTGAGAAGCTACCCACTCATTCTGCGCTTTCCTCTCCAGTCCAGAACAATGGAACAGCCATCAAGCTTTTAGAGGCCCCAACGGGGTCAACCGAGAGAAGCTATCCCAGCCTTCCACTTTTTTCTCAAAATCCAGTGGGCAAGGGAACAGCAATCAGGGGATAAAGGGGCAATTGGGGTCAACCGTAGAGAAGCAACCCACCATTCGTCTTTCCTCCCGTCCAGTGGACAAGTGGAACAGCCACGAGGCTTCAGAGGTCAACGGGGCGCAACCCCAGATAAGCATCCCGCTCATTCCCCGCGCTTTCCCCCCCAGTCCAATGGGCAATGGGAAAAAAACAAATTTGGGGGCCCCAAAAGGGGCCCAACGGGGTGCAACCCAGAAAAGTTTCCCAGCCTTTTTGCCTTTTTTTTCTAGTCCAGGTGGGCAAGGAACAGCAATTGGGGTGCAAAGGGGCAAGGGATGCAACCGTAGAGATGCTATCCCAGCTCATCCTGCGCTTTCCTTCCAGTCCAGGTGGGGCAAGTGACTGCAACAAGGCTTCAGAGGTGCCCAAAGGAAACAACCGCAGAGAAGCACCCGGGTCATTCTGTGCTTTTCTCCTAGTCCAGGGGACAAGGACTGCAATGGCCTTTAAGGGACAAAAATGGGAGGGCGACGTAGAGAATAGACATGGGCACACTCGGCGAAATCCCTTTTCCCGTTCCGTTCCTCGTTTCCGTTACGAAAGGGAAAGGGTAACGAAAATTTACTTCCGCCAAACTCGAACTCGAACCGACAAAAAAAAATTGGGGTTGATTTGCCCTTGTCGTTCCTGTCGGAAATCGCACGATCGCGCGATGCCAAGCCACAGAAAAAAAGTTTTAAAAAAAAAAAACCCCCATTCCGGGCCCAAAAAAAGCAGGCGAAAATAGCCTGCCTGGGGGCACCTACCAAGGGGGGGTTTCGAGGGGGGGGTCCCGGCCTCCCCCCCTCCTCTCCTGGGCTGTGCAAAGTGCACACCTCGCGTCCCAACTCGCCAAAGGGGCCAGCACAAAAAAAAAGTTTAAAAATAAAAAAAACTTTCCCGCCAAAAAGCATAAAATTGGGCAAAATATGCCTCCCAAAAAGGGCACCTACCAGAGGGGGGTTTTTCGGGGGGGGGGGGTTCCCCGGCCTCCTCCTCTCCTTCCTGGCGCTCTGGGGGGGCATCCCGTCCCGCCAACTCGCCATGCCATGCGGGCGGGCGGGGGATCCAAAAGGGGGCGACCGAAATTATTTTTTTTTAAATTGGGGCCAAAAACACACCAAAACCACAGAAACTGCAAAATAGCTTTTTAAAAAAACGGGCCTAATTTTTTTTCAGTAGCAGCGGGTTTTTCCCCTTGCAACAAAATGTCTCCATTGATTTTATTTTATTTTATTTTTTTTTTTTATTTTTTAACCCTGTGCAATGAGGCTGGCCCGGGAGTGAACCCTGCAAATTTTTTTAGCCATTCCCCCAATTGCATGGCCACTTGACCAGGTTTGACCAAACCGGATGTGCCTGGGGATAAAAAGCCCACTAAAACCCCCCGCCCAACCCCCCAAACCCCAACCCTAACCCCAACCATATGGCAGTACACTGCCTTCTTTGGGTCGAGAGGGGACCCAGAGGTGCACCCCAGTAAATCACCCTAAAACCCCACCCAAAACCCCAAGCCTAGCCTTGCGCTAACCCCCAACCCGTAAGCCCAAAGGTACTCGCATTCACACACAAGTACACTTTCCTTCTTTTGAGTCACAGGGCGCCCGTAGGGGGCCTCTTCATTTTGTTCCCCAGCCCAATGCACCGCAGGAGTGAGTACAGAGGCACCCGAAAAGAGGGGCCTCGCCTGCTACTGCAACGCAACTTAATGGATGCAAACCAAATTTGGGAAATCATGCCATTTGTAGGGGCCAAGGGAGCCCCACCCCCGAGAGGGCCTCTAGGAGCCCGCTTTTCCCTTCATGGGGGGCCCAAAGGGGCACCCCCCCAGAAGGCCTCCAAGCCCCTCCCCCCCAAAAAAACCAGTACAAAACGACGAAAAAAAACCCAAAACGAAACGAAAATTTTTTGGGAAAAATTTTCCCACAAACGGAAAGAGCCAAAAAAGCCGGCTCCAACACCGCAACCGAAACGTAATTTTTCCTGGTCGTGCCCCCTCTAGAAGAAGCATTCCAGCTCACTGCGCTTTTCTCTTATCCAGGGGGACAATAAACTGCAATCGGGGTTCAAGCGCAACGGGATGCAACCCCTAGAGAACTACCCACCATTCTGCCTTTCCTCCCAGTCCCTTGGACAGGTCCCTCCA
>JAWVWN010004525.1:0-20728 GCA_037367305.1 Phrynocephalus vlangalii
TATGAGAAATAGATAACAAGACTTGATTCTGCTTTATGTAATGTTAAAAAGTTTTGTTTTTGGAAGAAAGGGTTAAACCATAAAAGGGGATGCATGTCACGTTTTGGTCCTGTTTCGGGTAAAAAGGACAAAATAATATGATATGTATAGGACATCAATGTCCTAAAATTAATAAGCTGTCTTTTTAAGAAATAAAAAAACCTAACCCGAACCCGAACCCCGAACCCTAACCCTAATCCTAATCCGAACCCGAACCCAACCCAACACAAAACCCAAAACCCAAATCCAAACTAAAAACCCAACTGGAACCAAACCAAAACCCAGAACCAGAACCAAACCCCAAAACCCCAAACCAGAAGCAGAAGCAGAACCAGAACCAAAAACCAGAACCCAAACCCCCAATCCCAAACCCCTAAAACCCAAACCCTAACTCAAACCCCTAACCCAAACCCCTAACCCTAACCCAAAACCCAAACCCCGAACCCAAACTCAAACCCAAACCTGAACCCGAACCGAAACCCAAAACCCTAACCCAAACCCGAATCCTTAACCTAAAACCCCGAACCTAAACTCGCCCCCTGAAAAATAAAAACAAAACCGAAACCAAACCCAAACCCTTTTAATATAAAAAAATCTAAAAAGTTCAGCAGTTCCACAAAAAATTTGTAGTCTACTTATATATCTTATAGATAAAGCTTATTAATTATTTGACCCACTTTGATCTGCTTTATTTTTTCTCATCATATTTTTTTGAAAAAAAAACCCCTAACTTTATTTAAAACACTTGTTCTCTACATTTTTATATTCCTTATATTGAATGCTTAAAAAGGGAAAACCCATTATAGCATTACATTTTGTAGTCTACTTATTTTTCCAAGAGATAGGGTTTTTAACTACATGAACATGAAAAAAGACCACACGTGAGATGCATCCTTCTCTGTTCAGTTTCCCAAAAACAAATCTTTTTAAGATTACAAAAAACCAGAAATCTATTCTTTTTTTTTCTACTTGCGGGGTTTTTTAAACAAAGTTTTTGAGCAGTAGAAAAAATTAGATCATTCCTTTCTTAACTTTTCATAAATTTTTTATATACAAAGATTGTTAAAATACTCTTCAAAAAACTCCAATAAAAAAATTAAAAGATAAAGGTTTTTTCTACGGTATTTTCTTTTTAAAAAAAATTATGTATAAAAGGGGTTGGCTCTGATCCCCACTCTGTTGGGGGAGGGGCGCTTTTGCCCCCCCAACCCCCGGGTTTTTGGGCCGCTTTCTTCCGCCCATCCGGGGTTTTTTGCCCGGGGGCGGGAGCCTAAAAGAGGACTCCCTCCCCCGCCGCCATTGTTGTCGGGGGCGAATTTCTGGCGGGACGCGTTTCGTCAGCGCGTCCGTGCCACGTTTTGGGTTTCCCCGCCTTACCTGCGAGTTGCCTTCTGCTTTCCCGTGCCGACGATCCCGCTGTGCTGCTGATCGGAGCCCCTGAAAAAGGGGTCTGTCAGCGCCGGGGCCCCCCGTTTCAGCGGGAAAACCGCGGGAGGGTTTTTTCCCCCTGGCCCGACGATCAAGGGTGTGCGCTTATCGGAGCCCTGGGTAAGGGCCCCGGGAGCGCAGGCCCTTTTATAGCGGCGGGGGGACGTTGTTGGAGCGGCCCGGCCCGGGGGCGGCGGCAGTTTTTCCTTTGCGGCCCGGGTCGCGCCGGGGCCCCCTGATTTGCTCAGGGGGAGTGGGAGGGGGGAAGGTGTTTTTTGGGGGGGTTTGTTAGGGCCCCGGGGGGGCGGGTGTCCGCTCCCCCGGGGAGTGGGGATAGTCAGGGGTAGGGGGGCCCTCTCTAGAGCGGGTCCCGTTTGCCTGTTGCCGTGGCCCAAGCGTTGGTGCCCGGCCAGCCCTCCTTTTCTAGCCCCCCGGGGGGCTGTGGGAGTATTTTATTTCACTGTCGTCCCCGGCCCCCCCATCTTTATCCTCTCTCACCCTCCCCCTTTTGGTGGGTGGGTGACGTTGGGGCCTCTGGGCCGGTCCCTCCCTTGAGGATTTTTTTTGGGCGTTGGCTGGGGCTGTTTTTAAAACTGCCCAGCTGTGGAGTGATTTGGGCACTTTTTTGGGGGGGTGTGGGCGGGGGGATCTTCCGTGTGGGGCCAGTAGGGCCATTGGGGGTGGCTTTCTACCCCCTTTTTGTTCTCCCCTTTACTGTCCTGTTACTGATGGCGCCCCCAAAGCGCTCTAACACTTCCAAGGGGAAGGCCCCCGCAAAACGCAGGGGGACCCCCCCGAGCTCCCCCCACCCCAGTTATCGGGATCCTCTTCGGATGAGGGGCCTCCCGGATTTGTCCTCGGCCTGGCACAAGCTTAGTAAGCTTGAAAAAGGGCCCGAGCCCGGGGGCAGGGGCTTTGGGGGGGGGGGCGAAGGGGGGCGGCCGGTTAGGGGGGTTTTAAGGAGCACAAGCGGGCCCCGTAACTCGCAGGCTGGAAAACTCATGCTTGCCCCTATTGCTTTTCTTGAAGGGGAGTTGGCCGCTGCTCGCGGGGGAGATTCAGCCACCTACTTCAATCCCGGCAGGCAGAGCGGCCCTGGGGTGTCTGCGTCCACTTCGGGCATGCCAGCAGCGGGGCCACAGATGAGGCTGCCGGCTTCCGCCGGGGGGCTCGGCTGCTCAGATGGCGTGCTGGACCTGTCCTATGCCGGCCGGGGTCCTTCTACGGGTGTGATGTCATCTTCTTCAACCCAGGTGCCGGGTGATTGGTGACTCCCTTTCCCGTTACCCCTGCCCGCCCTTGGCCTTGGGGTCCTCTTCCTGGGTCGACCGGTGTGGCCAGTCAGTCGGCCAGCACTACGGCTCCGGGGTTGGCGCCGGTGGATCTTTCTACCCCACCACCGGGTGCGCCGGGGCTGCTCCTTACTACGGAGCCTGGCCCTCTGCTTTTACCCCGGCCAGTTACCCAGGATACGGCGGTACAAGCCGATCCCCCTGCCGCCAGCTCCTCGACGGCTTCCCCGTTGGAGCTCCCTGAGGGCGATGAAATGTATGCCACTCGCGTACATTTGTCCCAAGCGACCATTGATAAAATCCTAAGTGGGGCTTACGTGGACGTATTTGACCTCCTGAATAGGGAAATCGACCGTGAGACCTTTAAACGGTTGGATGATAAAGAACGGGAGACGCTCCGTAAGCGTAAGCCTGAGAGGTGCTGGACCAATTGGCTTTCGGCATTTTTTATCTATGCAGCCGTCATTATCAAGGCCCACCCGGATCGTGCCTTGGCCCTGATTGAATACATGGATACGAGTCATCGTGCCCATTTGGAATTTGCCGGTCGCCTGGTTGCGGTACGACGAACGTTTCCGCTTGCGCGCGCCCAATCCCCTAGATGCGTTGGGACGAACCATATGGGCCTCTCTGGATGAAGATTATGTCCCCCGGCCCGGCCCATTACGGCTGACCACTTCGATAGTGGTCACTTGGCCTTTAGGTCTAGTCCAGCGGCGTCCTCCCGCCCTGCGGCGGGCCAGGCGGTTCAACCCCGCTTGGCCTGCTGGGAGTTCAATGCCAAGGGTCTTGCCAACCGACGCCAGTGCCGGTTCAAACATATTTGCTCCGGCTGCGGCGGTGCCCACGCCGCACCCGCTTGCCCTAAGGGCAAGCGTTCTCCGGGTCCCCAGGCCGCGATAGCTGGCACCAAGAAGAATGCAGCTGGCACCCAGCGCAGTTCCAAAAGGGACCTAGCCCCATTAAAATCACCCCGTTGCGTCGTTTGCTTCGACGCTAACCCGGACAGGGCTGCCGCCCTTTATCTTTTACAGGGTTTTCTTTGGGGTTTTCGTATTCCTGCTTTGGGTCGCAGGGAACCCATGATGGCCGCGAATTTGAAAATCGATCAAGGGCTTCGAGATGACTGTCAGGGACAAGATAGCTAAGGAGGTGGCTGAGGGGCGGGTGCTGGGTCCCTTCCCCCAGCCGCCCACTCCTAACTTTCGTGTCTCGCCCCTCGGCATTGTGCCGAAGAAGGGCCCGGGCGAGTACCGGCTTATTCATCATCTCTCCTTCCCGGAGGGATCATACAGTTAATGATCGTGATCCTCATGAGTGGTGTACGGTCAGGTATACGTCCCTTGATACTGCCATTGCAATGATTAAGACCTGTGGCCTTGGTGCGGAGATCGGTAAGATGACATTAATCTGCGTTAGGTTGTTACCGAAGTTTTTCAGGTGATTTTGAATTGTTGGGTTTTTTTTGAGGGTCAGTATTATGCTGACCGGGCTCTCCCTTTTGGTTGCTCCATTTCGTGTGCAGCCTTTGAGGCCTTTAGTTCTTTGTTGGAGTGGGCCTTGGAGGACAGAGCGCGCCGTCATCGGGTAGTGCACTACCTAGATGACTTCTTATTCTGCGGTCCTGCCAACTCTGGCCAATGTGCTTTTTCTCATGGCTGAGTTTTGACCGCCTTGCAGCGGAGCTGGGTGTGCCTTTAGCTCAGGCGCCGCCCGCAGGGCCATCGACCTGCCTTACGTTCTTGGGCATTGAGTTGGATACCGTCCGGCAGTTCAGCCGACTGCCGGAGGCCAAACTTCGTGATCTTCGGGCCCTCTTACTTGGCCTTATGGGTAAGCGCAAGGCTTCTCTTAGAGAGCTCCAGATTGTTATCGTCATCTTAATTTTGCTTGCAGGGTAATCGCGCCTGGCAGGGCCTTTCTCCGGCGCCTCTGTGAGGCCACGGCCGGGCTCCTTAAGCCCCATCATCGTAGAAGGATTTCTTCTGAGATGCGAGAGGATCTCGGCGTTTGGCTGAGATTTTTGTCTCATTTCAATGGCATTTCCTTCTGGCGATCAGAGTTACTCTGGGGCGGAGCTACAGGTCCAGACGGACGCGTCTGGGTCTGTGGCTATGGCATCTTTTACAGAACCAGTGGTGCGCCGGTCTCTGGCCAGCCCATTGGGCGGCTGCCGCATCACCAAGGGACCTTACCATTCTTGGAATTGTTTCCCATCGTGGGCGCGGTTTGGCTATGGGCGGAGTCATGGGCGAACACGGCCGTCCGTTTCTGGTGTGATAACCAGGCGGTTGTCCCGCGTGATTAACACCTTATCTTCACGTTCACCCCGCGTCATGAGGTTGGTGCGTGCTCTGACCCTTAAATGTTTAGACCTTAATATAGTATTCCAGGCTTGCCATGTGCCGGGGGTCAGAAATGAGATAGCCGATGCCCTCTCACGTCAACAGATGGAGCGCTTTCGCTGCTCTGGCCCCTCTGGCATCTCCCGATCCGGTGACCCTCCCCGACGAGGTATGGTCCCTTGGCGGATTGAAGCCACCGAGCTCTAACCCTTGCACTTGCCCCTAGGACGCGGAGGGCCTATGCGGCCGCCTGCACTGAATATGCCCAATTTGTGCCCAGGAAGGGATTACTCCTTTGTGGCCGGCCACTCCAGACCGGCTGATTCAATTTGCAGTCCACCTGCATTTTAAGGCTTGGCGCCTCAGACTATCCAGGGCAGATTGTCTGCGCTGGCATTTTATGCCAAGGCCCAGCGTTTTGACCACCCGTCTAATGATTTTCTCCTCCATAAGATGCTGGAGGGCTGGTCTAAGGAGAGGGGGAGAGCTAAGGATACGCGCGCCCCTTTTACACCGAGATTTTGGCTCGCCTCACCGAGCAGTGGCCGGTCGTTTGCAAGGGCTCTTTTGAGGCGGTCTTTTTCGGGCTGCCGCCCTGGTCGCCTTCTTTGCGGCGCTCCGCATCAGCGAGTTGCTGCATCTTCTAGGTCTGATGCGTCTGGCACGGCCCTTCTTCGGTCGGACATTAGTTTATTGCCGGATGGCATTTGTTGTGCGTGCGGCGGTCCAAACTGATCAGTGGCTAGGGGCCAGCAGCTATTTTTGGGCCCTTGCCATCTTCCAGGGATCTGCCCCTCCGCGCTCTGAGTGCTTATTTGGCCCTGCGGGGTGATGCTCCTGGGTATTTGTTTTCTCATCGGGACGGGACCCCTCTTTCTCGTTACCAATTTTGGGCCGTTACTGTGGCGCCCTGGAGAGGGCCGGGATTGTGGGCTGGCGTTTCGGCTCTCATTCTTTCCGAATTGGGGCGGCCTCCACGGCAGCAGCCCTGGGTTATGGCGTGGAGGACATCCAGCGTATTGGACGTTGGAGGTCCCAGAAGTTTCGTGTTTATGTGCGGCCGTTGCCGAAATGTTAACTGTTGCTGAACGTTTTAATCTCTTTATCGTTCCAGGACCTGTTATGAAGACAAGAGCCAGGGTGGTCATCTTGGCCACAGCTTGTTTTCTGGGCAGCCGGTATGCTGCATCTTCCCAGTGGGGCCGAGATTGGGCCTGGGCGCGTGTGCCCACCATCGACTGGTTGGGCAGCAGGGGCATGCGATGGGCGGAGTTCCGCTGCTGGGCATGCCGGATTCCCCTGCATAACCCGCCAGATATTCTGTTGCTCCATTTGGGTGGCAATGATTTGGATCGTGCGCCTGGCGCTGATTTACTCCTCAAGATCCTTCGGGACTATGAGTGAATTTTTGTTTTATTTCCCCGGCACTCGCATCTTGTGGTCCGCGTTGATCCCACGCCTGGCGTGGCGGTCAGCCCATGACCCTATTTTGATCAATTAATGGCCTTCGTTGGGTTAATTGCGAGGTTGCCTGTTTTCTTCGGCGCGGTGCCGGGTCTGTTATATTCCACCCTGATATTTCGGAGTGTACCCCCCATCTCTATCGGAAAGATGGAGTTCACCTAGCTACCCCGGGCCTGGATATTTTTCTGTCTGACCTGAAAGGGGGCCTGAGGGCCAAGCTGCTCGGCATGTTGGGGTAAGAGCCCTAGCCTCTTATGATGGCGGTAGTGCAGCTGGTAACCGTATTCTAGTTGTGAGCTAATGGCCGCCATTGCGGCTCTCCTCAGCCCTCGTAATCAGTCTATCCACATTGGCTTTGTCAGCGGACAAATTAAGCTAAATATGACTGGAGGCCTCCCGAGGGCTGTGCAGAGCTCCAGATTTAACTGGGTTTAACTAATTGAAACATTGCTCATTGGCTGTGGGATTCATTCCACCCTGTTACCAGTCTGGCACTACGGCGTCAGGTCCCCTTCAGTGATCCTGACTTTACCAGTTAAGAAGTTAAAGAGTTATTAATAAAGTTGTGGCCCGTTTTGTACCAAATTGTAAGTGGTCTCGCCTCTTTATTTCGGGGCTTGGGGGGCAAGGGTGGCTCCGATCCCCACTCTGTTGGGGGAGGGGCGCGTTTGCCTCCCCAGCCCCGGTTTGGGCGCGCTTTCTTCTCGCCCTTACGGGTCCTTTTGCCCGGGACGGGAGCCTATAAGAGGCTCCCGTCCCTCGCCGCCATTGTTGTCGGCGGTGAGATTTCTGGCCCCGCCCTCCCCCCCTATGGTTGAGGAATGAGTATAGCTGGTCGCCTTTTGGGGCCGGATGGGAATTTTTGGTGGTTACTCTGATTGGCCGTGAGTAGCCATGTTTTTCGCCCATCCCATTCTCTTCACCGCGGGGGTGGGCTCCCTTCTTTTGGCCACTAACTTAGCGGGTAGTGCAGCTGGTAACCGTATTCTAGTTGTGAGCTAATTGGCCGCCATTGCGGCTCTCCTCAGCCCTCGTAATCAGTCTATCCACATTGGCTTTGTCAGCGGACAAATTAAGCTAAATATGACTGGAGGCCTCCCGAGGGCTGTGCAGAGCTCCAGATTTTAACTGGGTTTATCTAATTGAATACATTGCTCATTGGCTGTGGGATTTCATTCCACCCGTTACCAGCTGGCACTACGGCGTCAGGTCCCCTTCAGTGATCCTGACTTTACCAGTTAAGAAGTTAAAGAGTTATTAATAAGTTGTGGTCCGTTTGTACCAAATTGTAAGTGGTCTCGCCTCTTTATTTCGGGGCTTGGGGGGCAAGGAATATGTTAGGTTGAAGACAAGGAATTTTTCTGGGCTATATGTGATGCCACAAACCATTGATATGAAGAACATGAAAAGGAGAGCCAAATGATGCACCTAGTATATTATATACCTAAAAAGTTTATAAAAGAGATGCTAAGCGTGTTTGTTTATGTAAACCAAATCCCTTTGTTTGTAAGGAATTTGTCTTCAGCAGAACTATGCGTTTTGTATCTGGTGTATGTGAAGTTAAAATCCTTTTTATATACAAATCTGAAAAGTTCAGTAGGTCCACAACCAATTTGTAGTCTACTTATATTTCTTATAGAGAAAGCTTATTCCACCAAATTGTTTGTGGAACTGCTGAAATTTTCAAAGGAAATGGATTCATATAATTTGTCAACTGCTCAAAAGCTTTATTTAATAGAATTATGAGAAATAGATAACAAGCCTTGATTCTGCTTATGTAATGTTAAAAAGTTTTGTGTGGAAGTAGTTGAACATAGAAGGATGCATGTCACAGTGTGTGTCCTGTTTCAGTATAAGGACAAAATAATATGATATGTATAGGACATCAAGTGTCTCTATAATTAATAAGCGGTCCTTTAAGAAATATAAAACCTTAACCCAACCCCCAACCCGAACCCTAACCCCAACCTAATCCGAACCCGAACCCAACCCGAACACGAACCCAAACCCAAAACCAAACTCAAACCCCAACTGGAACCAGAACCGAACCAAACCATAAAACCCGAAACCCCAAAACCCAACCCAACCCTGAACCCTAACTCGAACCCGACCCGGACCCAAACCCTAACCCAAACCAAACCCGAACCCAAACTCAAACCCAACCGAAACCCAACCCTAACCCAAAAACCCCAATCCTTAACCTAAAACGCGAACCTGAAATCGACCCTGAAGAAAAATCAAAACCCAAAAACCAAACCCAAACCCTTTTTAAAATAAATAATCTGAAAGTCAGCATTCCCAAACAATTTGTATCAAATTATATTTCTTATAGATAAAGCTTTTTAAATGCAGACACACTTTTATGTCAATTTCCTCACATACTTTTTGACAAAAATGCTAACTTTTAAATTTAAAAACTTTTCTTCTACATATTACATTCCTTATATTGAATGCTTAGAAAGAAAGCATTTTAGCATTTTCATTTTATATCTATTAATTTCTAAGAGAAGGGGTTTTTAACTACATGAAACATGAAAAAAACACCACTGAATGCACCCCTTCTCTGTTCAACTTCCCCAAAACTTTTTAAGATTACAAAACCAGAATCTATTCTTTTTTTCTACTTTTCATGGTTCTATTAAACAAAGCTTTTGAGCAGTAACAAAATTTGATGATTTCCCTTTGGGTTTAAATTTTTTATATAATTTATTACAAAGATGTTAAAATACTCTCAGAACAACCTAAAACAAAAAAATTTCAAGATAAGGTGTTTCTACGGTATACTTTTTTAAAAAAAAAAATGTTTTAAGGAATATTTAGGTGAAGACAAGGAATTTTTTCGGGCTATATTATCCCAAAAACCATTGAATATTGAAGAACATGAAAAAGGGGAAACCCAAAGATGCACCTAGTATTTATATCCAAAAAGTTTATAAAAAGATGCTAAGCGGTTTTTTGTATGTAAAAAAAACCTTTTTTTTTAAGGAATTTGTCTTTAGCAGAATATGCATTTTTTTCTGGTGAATGTAAGTTAAAATCCTTTTTATATACAGAACTGAAAAAATTTTAGTAGGTCCACAACCAATTTTAGTCTACTTTTATTTCTTAAGAGAATTTTTTCCACAAAATTGTTTTGGAACGCTGAAATTTTTATAAGGGAAATGGATTCATATAATTTGTCAACGCTCAAAAGCTTTTTTAAAAAGAATTTAAAAAAAAAGATAACAAGACTGTTTTTCCCTTTTTGTAAAGTTAAAAAGTTTTTTGTGGAAGTAAGTTTTAACATAAAGGATGCATGTCACGTTGTCCTGTTTCAGTATAAGGACAAAATAAAATAAATTTTTAAAGGACATCAAGGTCTCAAATTTTTAAAAAGCTTCTCTTTTAAAAAATATAAAACCAACCAACCCGAACACGAACCCTAACCCTAATCCTAACCGAACCCGAACCCGAACCCCACCCGAACCCAAACCCAAACCAAACTCAAACCCGAACTGGAACCAAACAAGAACCAGAACCAGAACCCAAAACCCAAAAACCCCAAACCCCAACCTGAACCCAAACCCTAACTCGAAAACCACCCCCACCCAACCCAACCCCAAACCAAACCCAAAACCCCAAAATAAACCCGAACCGAAACCCTAAAAACCAACCCAAAACCCAATCCTAACCTAAAACGCGAACCCGAACTCGACCCTGAAATGAAATCAAAACCGAAACCAAAACCCAAACCCTTTTAATATAAATAAACTGAAAAATTCAGCAGTTCCACAAAAAAATTTGTACTAAATATATTTCTTATAGATAAACTTAATAATTACAGACACACTTTATGTGCATGATTTCTCCACAAACTTTTGACAAAAATGCTAACTTTTCTTTAAATATTGTCTTCTACATATTACATTCCTTTTTTTGAATGCTTGAAAAAAACATTATAGCATTACATTTTATAGTCTACTTATATTTCTCATAGAGTGGGCTTATTAACTACATAATCATGAAACAAGACACACACGGAATGCATCCTTCCTGTTCAACTTTCCCCACAAATCTTTTTAAGATTAAGAAACCCAAACATTCTTGTTTTTTACTTTATGGTTTTCTATTAAACAAAGCTTTTTAGCATTTAAAAAAATTTGATCATTTCCTTTGCTTTAAATTTTCATATAATTTATATACAAAGATGTTTAAAAAACTTTCGAACAAATCCAAACAAAAAATTTCAAGATAAGGTTTTTCTAAAGGTATTTCTTTAAAAAAAAAATGTAAAAAAAATAAAAGTTAGGGTTAAGACAAGGAATTTTTCGGGCATTGGATTCCCAAAAAATTGAATATAAGAACAAAAAAGGAAGCCAAAAGGCCCTATATTTAAACCCAAAAAGTTTATAAAAGAGATGCTAAGCGTGTTGTTGTATGTAAACAAAAACCCTTTGTTTTTTAAAGGGAATTTTTCTTCACAGAACATGCATTTTTTTCTGGGTATTGAAGTTAAAACCTTTTTAAAAAACGAATCTGAAAATTCGTAGGTCCCAACCAATTTGTAGTCTACTTAATTTCTTAAGAAAAGTTTATTCCCCAAAAAAGTTTTGGAACTGCGAAATTTTCAAAAAGGAAATGGGTCATATAATTTGTCAACTGCTCAAAAGCTTTTTTTTTAAAAGAATAAGAGAAATAGATAACAAACTTATTTTGCTTTATTAATTTAAAAAAATTTTTTGTGGAAGTAATTGAACAAGAAAATGCATGCACGTGGGGTCCTGTTTCATATAAGGGCAAAATAATATGAATGTATAGACACAAGTGCTCTAAAATTAATAAGCTTCTCTTTAAGAAAAATAAAACCGAACCCGAACCCGAACCCCAACCCTAACCCTAATCCTAATCCGAACCCGAAAACCCAACACGAACACGAACCCAAAACCCCAAACCAAACTCAAACCCGAACTGGAACCAAACCAAACCAAACCCAAACCAAACCCAAACCCAAACCCTAACCTGAACCCAAACCCAACCAAAACCCCGGGGCCCCACCCTAACCCTAACCCCAAACCAAACCCGAACCCAAACTCAAACCCGAACCCAAACCCTAACCCTAACCCCAAAACCCAATCCCCTAACCAAAACGCGAAACCTGAACTCGACCCTGAAGATGAAATCAAAACCAAACCAAAACCCAAACCCTTTTTTAAAAAAATAATCTGAAAAGTTAGCGTTCCCCCAAACAATTTGTAGTCCACTTATTTCTTTTTGAAAAAGCTTATTAATTACAGACACACTTTTTGTCAGATTTTTCTCATCATACTTTTGACAAAAATGTCTAAATTTACTTAAACTACTGTCTTCTACATATTACATTCCTTTAAAAATTTAATGCTTAGAAAGAAAGCATTAAGCATTACATTTTATAGCTACTAATTTTTCCCTAGAGATAGGGCTTTTTAATAAAATGAACATAAACAAACACACACGAGAGCACCTTCTCTGTTCAAATTCCACACAAATCTTTTTAAGATTAAGAAACCAGAATCTATTTTTGTTTTTACTTGTCATGGTTCTTTTAAAAAAAAAAAGCTTTTTTACAGTAAAACAAATTAATGCATTCCTTTTCTTAAATTTTTTATTAATTTATAACAAAGATTGGTTAAAAAACTCTTCAGAACAACTCCAATACAAAATTTTCAAGATAAGGTTTTTCTACGGTAAATTCTTTAAAAAAAATTTTGTATATAAGGGGAAAAAGTTAGGTTGAAGACAAGGAATTTTTCTGGCTATAATGGGTCCAAAAACCATTGAATATGAAGAACAGAAAGGGACCAAAGATCACCCATATTTATTACCTAAAAAATTTTTTAAAGAATCTAAGCGGTTTTGTTGTATGTAAACCAAAAACCCTTTGTTTTAAAAATTTGTCTCAGCAGAACACGGGTTTTGTTCGTGTATTTAATTAAAATCCTTTTTATATACAGAAACGAAAAAATTCATAGGGGCCACAACCAATTTGTAGTCACTTTTATTTTTTATAAAAAACTTATTCCCCAAATTTTTTGGGAAATGCTGAAAAATTTTTATAAGGGTGATTTAAAAAATTTGTCAACTGCTCAAAAGCTTTCTTAATAGAATTAAGAAAAAAAATAACAAGACTTTATTCTGCTTTATGTAAGTTTTAAAAAATTTTTTGTGTGGAATAATTGAACAAGAAGGGTGCATGTCACGGGGGTGTCCTGTTTTAGTATAAGGACAAAAAATATGATAGTATAGGGCATTTAATGTCCCTAAATTAATAAACGGTCCTTAAGAAATATAAAAACCAACCCCAACCCAACACAACCCTAACCCAAACCAAATCCAACCCGAACCCGAAACCCCAACCCGAACCCCAAACCCCAAAACCAAACTCAAACCCGAACTGAACCCGAAAAAAGAAAAGAACCCAAAACCCAAACCCAAACCCAAACCCTAACCGAACCCAAAACCCCAACTCGAACCCGGACCCGGGCCCTAACCCTAACCCTAAACCAAACCCAACCCAAAACCCCCAAAAACCAACCGAAACCCCAACCCTAACCCAAACCCGAATCCCTTACCAAAAAAGCGAACCTGAACTCGACCCAAGATGAAAACAAAAAAAACCAAAACCCCAAAACCCTTTTTTTATAAATAATCTGAAAAGTTCACAGTTCCACAAACAATTTGTATCCCATTTATTTCTTTTAGATAAAGCTTATTAATTACAGACACACTTGATGTGCAGATTTTCTCTCATCATACTTTTTTACAAAAATGTCTAACATTTACTTTAAAATACTTGTCTTCACATATTTAACATTCCTTATATTTTAATGCTTAAAAAAAGCATTATAGCATTACATTTTTTAATTTTACTTATATTTCCCATAGGGGATAAAGGGGGTTATTAACTACATGAATCATGAAACAAACACACACGGGGAAGCACCTTCCTGTTTAACTTTTCCCCACAAAACTTTTTAAATTTAAAAAACCAGAATCTATTCTTTTTTCTATTTCATGGTTTTTATTAAACAAACTTTTTACAGTAGACAAAAATTTGAGCATTCCTTTGCCCTTTAAATTTCATATAAATTTAATACAAAGATTTTTTAAAAATACTCTTCAAACAACCCAATACAAAAATTACAAGAAAGGGGTTTTTCTTTACGGTATATTCTGTTAAAAAATTATGTATAAAAGGAAATTTAAAAGGGTTTAAGACAAGAATTTTTCTGGCTAATGTGATGCCACAAAACCCTTGAATATGAAGAACATGAAAAGGGGAAACCAAATGTGCCCTATATTTAAAACCTAAAAAGTTTATAAAAGAGATGCAAAACGTGTTTGTTGTATTAAACGAAAAACCCTTTGTTTGGAAGGAATTTGTCTTCCCGCAGAACATGCATTTTTGCTGGTGTATGTGAAGTTAAAATCCTTTTTATATACAAATCTGAAAATTTTAGTAGGTCACAACCAAAATTGTGTCTACTTATATTTCTTATGAGAAAGTTTATTCCACAAAAGTTTGGGAACTGCTGAAATTTTCATAAGGAAATGGATTCATATAATTTGTCAAATGCTCAAAAACTCTTTAATAGAATAATGAGAAATAGAAACAAACTTGATTCTGCTTTATGTAATGTTAAAAATTTGGTGGAAGTAAGTTTAACATAGAAGGATCAGTCACGTGTGGTCCCTTTTTTCAGTAAAAGGACAAAATAAATGATATGTATAGACATCAGTGTCTCTATAATTAAAAAGCTTTTTCTTTAAAAATATAAAACCAACCCGAACCCGAACCCGAACCAACCCAACCTAATCCGAACCCAAACCCCAACCGAACACGAACCCAAAAACCCAAAACCAAACTCAAACCCCAACTGGAACCAAACCAGAACCAAAACCCGAACCAAAACCCAAACCCCCAAAACCCCAACCGAACCCCAAAACCCCAACTCGAACCCCACCCGGGCCCTAAACCCCAACCCTAAACCAAACCCAACCCCAAACCCCAACCAAAAACCCAACCCAAACCCCCAAAACCCAAACCTTTAAAAACCCAAAACGCGAACCTGAACTCGACCCTGAAGATGAAACAAAAAAGAAACCAAAACCCCAAACCCTTTTAATTAAAATACTGAAAAGTTCACAGTTCCCAAACAAATTTTTTTGTCTACTTAATTTTTTATAGAAAAGCTTTTTTAAAAACAGACACACTTATGTCATATTTCTCTCATCATACTTTTGACAAAAATGTCTAACTTTTTTTAAACTACTTGTCTTTTTAAAAATATTAAAATTCCTTATATTGAATCTTAGAAAAAAGCATTATACATTACATTTTTTTATCCACTTATAATTTTTTCAAGAGATAGGCTTAAACTACATGAATCATGAAACAAACACCACGGAGATCATCCTTCTCTGTTCAACTTCCCACAAATCTTTTAAATTTCAAAACCAAATCTATTCTTGTTTTCTACTTGTCCCTGGTTCTATTAAACAAGCTTTTGAGCAAGACAAATTTAAAGCATTCCTTTGCTTAACTTTCAATAATTTATAACAAAGATTGTTAAAAATACTCTTCAAACAACTCAATAAAAAAATTCAAAATAAGGTTTCTACGGTATATTTTGTAAAAAAATTTTTGTAAAATAAGGAAATTTAGGTTAAGACAAGGAATTTTTTTGGCTAAAGTGTGCCAAAACCTTGAATATGAAGAACATGAAAAGGGGAAACCAAATGATCACCTAGTATTTTTAAAACCCAAAAAGTTTATAAAAAGAGCAAAAGGGGTGTTTGTTTTATGTAAACCAAAAACCCTTTGTTTTTTAAGGAATTTTTCTTCAGCAGAACTAGCGTTTTGTTCGGGGTAAGTGAATTAAAAACCTTTTTATATAAAAAAAACTGAAATTTTAGTAGGTCACAACCCAATTTGTAGCTACTTAATTTCTTTAGAAAAGCTATTCCACAAATTGTTTGTAACTGCTGAAATTTTTATAAGGGAAAAGGAATTTATATAATTTGTCAACGCTCAAAAGCTTTTCTTTTTTAAATTTGAAAATAATAACAAGACTTGATTTGCTTTTTAATGTTAAAAAGTTTTTTTTGGAAGAATTGAAAATAGAAGGATGCCCTGTCCGTTTCCGTTTCTATAAGGCAAAATAATATAAAGTAAGGACATCAAATTCCTCAAATTTAAAGCGGTCTCTTTAAGAAAAATAAAACCTGAACCCGAACCCCAACACAACCCTAACCCAACCAATCCAACCCGAACCCAACCCGAACCCAAAACCCCAAACCCAAAACCAAACCTCAAACCCGAACGGAACCAAACAAGAACCAAACCAAACCAAACCCAAACCCAAAACCCTAACCTAACCCAAACCCTAATCAACCCGGACCCGACCCCAACCCTAACCCCAAACCAAACCCGAACCCAAACTCAAACCCGAACCGAAACCCCTACCCTAACCCCAAACCCAATCCCTTTAAACCCAAAACGCGAACCTGAACTCGACCCGAAGATGAAACAAAACCGAAACCAAACCCAAACCCTTTTAATATAAATAAACTGAAAAGTCAGCGTTTTCCCCAAAAAAATTTTTTTTTCTACTTATATTTTTATAGATAAAGCTTATTAAAAACAGACACACTTTTAAAGTGCAGATTTTCCCCATCATCTTTTGACAAAAATGTCCCAACTTAATTAAACTACTTGCTTCACATATTACATTCCTTATATTAATCTTTGAAAGAAAGCATTATACTTTTACATTTTTATAGTCTACTTTTATTTCTCATAGAATAGGGCTTATTTAAATACATGAATCATGAAACAAACACCACGGAGATGCTCCTTCCGTCAACTTCCCAAAATCTTTTTAAGATTACAGAAACCAGAATCTATTCTTGTTTTCTACTTGCATGGGTTTTATTAAACAAAGCTTTTGGCAGTAGACAAATTAAGCATTCCTTTGCTTAACTTTTCATATAATTAATATACAAATATTTTTAAAATACTCTTCAGAACAATCCAATACAAAAATACAAGATAAGGGTTTTTTTACGGTAAATTCTGTTTAAAAAATTATGTATATAAGGAATTGTTAGGTTTAAGACAAGGAATTTTTTTTGGCTAATGTGATGCCAAAAACCATGAATTGAAGAACAGAAAAAAGGGGAGCCAAAAGAGCACCTATATTTTTTTATACCTAAAAAGTTTATAAAAAGAGCTAAGGGGTGTTGTTTATTAAAAAAAAACCCTTTTTTTGTAAGGGTTTGTCTTCACAAACAATGCATTTTTTTTCTGGTGTAGTGAAGTTAAAATCCTTTTTATATACAAATCGAAAAATTTTAGTAGTCCAAACCAATTTTGTAGTCACTTAAATTTTTATAAAAGAAAGTTTTTTTCCACAAATTGTTTGTGGGAACGCGAAAATTTCAAAGGAAAAGGATTCATAAATTTCAACCTCAAAAAACTTTATTTAATAGAATATGAGAAATAGATAACAAGACTTGATTTTGCTTTTTTGTAAGTTAAAAAGTTTTGTGTGGAAGTAAGTTGAACATAGAAGGGTGCAAAAGTCACGGTGTGTCCTGTTTCAGTATAAGGGCAAAATAATATGATATTTATAGGGCATCAAGTGTCTCTATAATTAATAAGCTGTCTCTTTAAGAAATATAAAACCTGAACCCGAACCCAACCCAACCCCTAACCCTAATCCAACCCAAAACCCGAACCCCGAAAAACGAACCGCCCCCAAACCCAAACCCAAAACCCAAAACCCGAACGGCCCCAAAAACCAAAACCCAAAACCCCAAAACCCAAAACCCCCAAACCCTGAACCCAAACCCTAACTCAAACCCCGGGACCCGGGCCCCAAAACCCAAACCCCAAAACCCAAAACCCGAACCCAAACTCAAACCCGAAACCAAAAACACTAACCCAACCCCAAAACCCGAATTTTAACCTAAACGCGAACCTGAACCGACCTAAAAGGAAAATCAAAACCAAAACCCAAAACCCCCAAACCCTTTAAATAAAAAATCTGAAAAGTTCAGCATCCAAAAACAATTTGATCACTTATATTTCTTATGATAAACTTATTAATTACAAACACACTTGATCTGCATGATTTTCTCATCATTTTTTTGAAAAAAATTCAAACTTTATTTAAACACTTTTCTTCCATATACTTTCCCTTATTTGAATGCTTAGAAAGAAAGCATTATAGATTACATTTTAAGTCTCTTAAAATTTCTCATAGAAAAAGGGCTTATTAACTACTGAATCATAAAAACAAGAACACACGTGAGATGCACCTTCTCTGTTCAACTTCCACACAAATCTTTTTAAGATTACAAAAACCCAAATCATTTTTTGTTTTCTTTGTCATGGTTCTATTAAACAAAGTTTTTTTGAGATGCCCAAAATTTATGCATCCATTTTCCTTATGAAAATTTCAGAAATTTCCCCAAAAACAATTTGTGGAAAAAAACTTTAAAAGAAAAAAAAATAACTAAAAAATGGTTGTGGACCTACAACTTTTCAGATTCGTATTAAAAAGGATTTTAATTCACTACACCCGAACAAAATGCATAGCTGCTGAACTTAAAAAAATTCCTTACAAACAAAGGTTTTTTGGTTTACATACAACAAACCGCTTAGCTCTCTTTTATAAACTTTTTAGGTTTTAAATACTGGGTGATCTTTTGGCTCCCCTTTTCATGTTTTTAATTCAAGGGTTTTTGGGATCAAATAGCCCAGAAAAATTTCCCTTGTCTTCAACCTAACATACCCTTATATACTTTAATGCTTTAACGAATTTAACCGTAGAAACACCTTATTTTGTAATTTTTGTATTGGAGTTGTTTGAAGAGTTTTTTAAAAATCTTTGTAATAAATTTTTAAAAAGTTAAGCAAAAAATGCATTAATTTGCTACGCTCAAAAGCTTTGTTTATAGAAACCCAAAATAGAAAACAAAATAGATTTTTGGTTTTTTTAATCTTAAAAAGATTTGTGTGGAAGTTGAACAGAGAAGGATTCATCGCACGTGTGTGTCTTTGTTTATAAATTTAGAGTTTAAAAAGCCCATCTCATGAGAAATATAAATGCTACAAAATGTAATGCTATAACTTTCTTTCTAAGCTTAATATAAGGAATATAATTTAGAGAACAAGTATTTTAAGTAATGTTAGGGATTTTTTGCAAAAGTATGAGAAAAAAACATGCAATCAATGGGTCAGTAATTTAATAAGCTTTATTTTAAAAATTAATTGACTCCCAAATTGTTTTTGGGAAATCTGAACTTTTCAAATTTTTTATTAAAAGGGTTTGGGTTTTGGGGTTTTGGGTTTATTTCATCTTCAGGGGCGAGTTTAGGTTTGCGTTTTTGGGTTTAAGGGGGTTCGGGTTTTGGGTTAGGGTTAGGGTTTCGGGTTTGGGGGTTTTGTTTGGGTTGAGTTTGGGTTCGGTTTTGGTTTAGGGGGAGGGGTTTGGGTTAGGGGTTAGGGGTTCGAGTTAGGGGTTTGGGTTTGGTTTGGGATTGGGGTTTGGTTTTTTGGGTTTTGGTTCCCGTTCGCTTCGCTTCTTTTTGGGTTTGGGGTTTTGGTTCTGGTTCTGGTTCCATTCGGGTTTGAGTTTGGATTTGGGTTTTTGGGGTTCGTGTTGGTTCGTGTTTGGTTTGGGGTTTGGATTAGGATTAGGGTTAGGGTTCGTGGTTCGGTTCGGGTTTAGGTTTTTATTTCTTAAGAGAAGCTTTTTAATTTTTAAACACTTTATGTCCTAAAATATCATATTATTTTGTCCTTATATGAAACAGGACAACACGGAAAGCTTTCAATTTAACTTATTCCACAAAACTTTTTAACATTTACATAAACAGAAACAAAACTTTGTTAACTATTTCTCAAATTCTATTAAAAAAAAGCTTTTTAGCAGTTTTTTTTACAAATTATATGAATCCCTTTTTCCCTTTTGAAAATTTCAGCAGTTCCCCAAAAAATTTGTGGAATAAAGCTTTTTCTATAAGAAATATAAGTAGACAAAAAATTGGTTTTGGACCTACTGAACTTTTCAGATTCTGTATAAAAAAGGATTTTAACTTTAAAATACACCAGAACAAACCCCCAATAGTTCTGCTGAAAGAAAATTCCTTACAAACAAAGGGTTTTTGGTTACATACAACAAACACGCTTAGCATCTCTTTTTTTAAAAATTTTAGGTATATAAATACTAGGTGCATCATTTGGCTCCTTTTTCATGTTCTTCATATTCAAAGGGTTTTTGGCATCACTATAGCCCAGAAAAATTCCTTGTCTTCAACCTAACATACTCCTTATATACAAAATCTTTTAACAGAATATACCGTAAAACACCTTATCTTGTAATTTTTGTTATTGAGTTGTTCTGAAGAGTATTTTAAAATCTTTGTATATAAATTAATGAAAAGTTAAGCAAAGAATGCATCTAATTTGTCTACTGCTCAAAAGCTTTGTTTAATAGAACCATGACAAGTAGAAAACAAGAATAGATTCTGGTTTCTGTAATCTTAAAAAGATTTGTGTGGAAGTTGAACAGAGAAGGATGCATCGCACGTGTTGTCTTGTTTCATAATTCATGTAGTTAATAAGCCCAAACTCTATGAGAAAAATAAGTAGACTACAAAAATTAAAGCTATAATGCTTTCTTTCTAAGCATTTAATATAAGGGAAAATAATATGTAGAGAACAAGTAGTTTAAGTAAAGTAGGGGTTTTTTGTCAAAAGTATATGAGAGAAATCATGCAGATCAAGTGGGTCAGTAATTAATAAGCTTTATCTATAAAAAATATAAGTAGACTCCAAATTGTTTGTGGAACTGCTGAACTTTTCAGATTATTTATATTAAAAGGGTTTGGGTTTGGTTGATTTCGGGTTCGGGATCACGTTCGAGTTCAGGTTCGCGTTTAGAGTTAGTATTCGGGTTTGGGTTAGGTTAGGGTTAGAGTCCGGGTCTGGGTTGAGTTAGGGGTTTGGGGTTTAGGGTTTGGGTTTTGGGGGTTTGGGTTCTGTTCGGGTTTTGGTTTGGGGTTTTGGGTTTTTCTGGTTTTTGGTTTGGGTTTTTTTGGGGGTTTGTATGTTGATTTGGTTGGGTTCTTGGTTCG
>JAWVWN010004526.1:0-23080 GCA_037367305.1 Phrynocephalus vlangalii
AGGGTTGCTACCTTTACAGAACAATTCATAACAAGGACAGTATCTGTTGGCCCCCCTCAAATATTTGGGAAGTGCAATTCTCTTTATCCCTTACTATTTAGCAGTCAGATGAACTTCTGAAGTAAAGTCCAAGCCTGTCAGAGTTTCCCTATCCTGCTATTCACAGCAACTGGAGAGTCAAAAACATGAAAAATCTTTGAAGTGCAACTAAATGGCATCATGCTGACACCATTCCTAACCGAGCACCATAGAAGAATGCTTTGAAGTCCATCCTGCAAAGCCAAGTTTGAACATCTCACTATAGACATTCTCTCAAAAGTCATTCTTTCAACATTCCAATTTCTGCCTAGATAGATACATGCTCTAAACCAGTGGTTTCTCAGCCTGTGGTCCCCAGATGTTCCGGGACTACAACTCCCAGAAGTCCTCATCAGTAGGAGAGCTGGCCAGATTTTATGGGAGTTTCAGCCCCAGGAACATCTGGGGACCCACAGGTTGAGACCCCTGTTCTAAACTGACCCCATCAAACCCACTAAATGTACTCCAAGGTATACAATGGTAGTCTTAATTAATTAATTAATTAAGCCATATATGAGAGATTGGACCTGTTATGGGTTAGATGCTCCTGAATGGAGTCTTCCAAAGAGAATTTTCTTTTCTCTGTCTAAAATCTAAACACTCTTATCATGTTCATTCGCTCATTCTCCCATATTGTCGGTTGCTTCTGCATGGGGAATTAAATCTTGAAAAAACCGGGATTGGCGTCGGACCAATTGTCCAACTACCGACCGATTGCCAATGTTCCCTTCATGGGCAAGGTCATCTAGAGGTGGCCGCGTGCGGATTCAATCATTCTTGGAGGAACAGCGTGCCTTGATCCTTGCCAATCTGGCTTCAGGCCTGGCCGGGTACCGAGACAGCTCTGGTCGCGCTGCAAAGATGACCTTATCCGGCTGGGCCGACAGGGTTGCTCTACCCTGTTGGTTCCCCTTTGGATTTTCAGCGGCCTTCGATAACCGTCGACCACGGTATCCTACTTGACCGGCCCCTGGAGGTAGGGATCGGGGCACTGTTCTCAGTTGGCCCCGGGTCCTTCCTTCAGGTCGCTCCAGTATTGCAGCATGGAGGAGAGTTGTCGGCCCCGTGGACACTCCCTTGCGGTTCCGCAGGGCTCGTCTCTCTCCCCCATGCTGTTTTAACATCTATGTAAGGCCGCTGGCTAGTCATCAGGAGATTTTGGGCTGCGTTTCATCAGTACAAATGATGACACGCACCCTCTATCTCTGTTTTTTTTCCACCCTGCAATGGAAGCTGTCCGGTCCCTCGACCAGTGTCTGGAGGCGGTCATGGCTTGGACCAGGGCCAACGGGCTCAAACTCAACCCTGAGAAGACCGAGGTGATTGTTCCCCGTCTGGGTATGGGGGCCCCCCTTCCCATTTGGAGGGTGTTTCCCTCCAGCTGGCGGAGAGGTTCGGAATCTGGCGTGATCCTGGACCCGCCTTGTCCCGGGAAACCTCAGGTGGCGGCCGTGGCCAGGACCGCATTTTTTCACCTTCACCAGATCGCCCAGATCCGCCCCTATCTAGACGAGGACTCCCTGAGGACAGTGGTCCAGGCACTGGTGACTCGAGGCTGGACTACTGTAATGCTCTCTACATGGGTTGCCCTTGACTCTCCTCCGGCGATTGCAGCGGGGCAAAATGCAGCGGCCAGACTGGTGGTGGGTGCGCGTCACAAATGACCGCATCACCCCGGTCCTGGCCCGGCTGCATTGGCTACCCTTGCCCCCCGGGATCAAAATTCAAGGTTCTTGTTTTAGCTTATAAAGCCCTCCATGGCCTGGGCCCAGAGTACCGGGCAGAGCGGATCGCCCAGCGGTCAACATCGACCCGACCGTTCGGCAGTCGCGGCGCACTCCTTCAGTTCCATCTCTCCGAGAAGCCAGGCGGTCCCGTAACCCCGGGAACCGGGCTTTCTCGTGGCTGCTCCATCTATATTGAACAGCCTCCCTAAACGAAGTGCGCTCTGCAGAGTCCCTGCTGGCCTTTTTAAAGCGGGGGAAGACCAACCAATTCCGCGAGGCCTTTGGTGACCAGCTTAGCTTAGCTTTAGCCTTTCCCCCCTCTTTTTCCCCCCCCCGCCATCGATAATCGATAATTAGGGCGAATTGACATAGCAGCGGTGAGGTTTGAAAATTTAAAGGTGCATCCCTGCTGCAGTTTTCTTAATATTTTTTAATTTAATTTATGTCGATTTCTTGATTATGTTCCCATTGTGATTTATTGTACCCAATTGTGTGTATCTCCTGATTTGCTTTGTTATGTTCCCGCCCAGATTCCCGTTGGGAAATGGGCGGGAAAATAAATTCAATAATAAATAAAAAAATAATAAATAAAGAAATTACCACCATAAATGTACAACATTTGACATTCCTCAGTTATGTTATGACAGGAAGGAAAAGAACCCACCTCCCAAGTGGACGTCTCAGCAAGCCCCTTTGGTGGGTGTAATGTGCAGCTTACCTCTTATCAGGGAAAGGAATACAGTAATATGTCGTGCTTTGGGGGATTATTCTTTTTTAATTTTCATTTTTTTTAAATTTTTTATTTTGTAAAGGGAAAGAAAAGAAAAAAATTAATAAAACAGAATCGTCTTACATTGATAACACCACAGTTCACAAACATCCTTTATAAGGTTTTTAACACAGTTTATCAACTCTTGCCATCTTCTTATCAGAATATCCTCATCTTCTCCTTTCAGGGCCAGAAATTCTGTCCTTTTTCGATCACCGAGTATAATTTTCCTTTCAGGCGTTTTTTGAAGGAATTGCAGAGTTTTTCCAAAGTTTAGCGTACAAAATTCTTGGCTGTTACAATAATAATGGTTAATTACATTTTTTTTGGTCATAATTACCTCTGTATCTTTTAATATTTAGCAAAAAAAGTTCTGGTGTATATTTTAGCTTGACCTTAAACACAGTGTCAATAAGTTCTTAACCATATTCCAAAATAATTTAGTTTTTTTTTGCAAGTCCACCACATATGGTAAAAAGAACCGATTTCTTGCTCACACTTCCAACATTTACTGAACATTATATATTTTAGATAGTCTATGGGGGCTAAGGTACCATATGTAGAACATTTTATAACAATTTTCTTTATAAGGGGGGGACCTGAACATCTTGATTGATTGCCATAACATATTCCATTTATCTAAATGAATAAGTGCCCACAGTTTTCCGCCCATCTTACCATACCACTCTTTCCCCTGTGATTCATTTGCTCTTTCAACAAACAACATAGTATAAAATTTACTCAACATTTTTTCTCACCTGCATCAGTATTTATCAAAGATATTATCATTTACATAAACCCATTTTCTTTCTGCCCCAGATTTGTAGTGTGAGTTATTTGTTGGTATGACCACCAGTCTAAAATTTATATCCTTCGAGGATAGTTGGTTTGTGGTTTTCAAGGACTGGTCCTCATACAAAAGTTGTTTGTATTTAAGATGTTACTGTTTGACTTGAACCTGGACCTCTAATTGTTTCCCAGGGTGATAACCATTTGGAGCTTTAGGATAAAATAAGTCTTTAACAGATAACCAATTTTTAATTAAGGCGTTCCTTATCCAATGTCTTTTGAATAAGGATGGAATGCTTCCTCAAACCATAAATAATGGTGCCACCCTTTATCAAGGTCATGCCCTTCCAAGCCTGTAATTCTTTCATTCGTCATAGAGATTCTATGGCCACATTGTAAGTGGGCCCAAATTTGGGATTTCAAAAAGCCCAAGAGACGTTATAAAAGGCTTTCCCCAGCATCCAAAAAAAAAAATTTTTGCCTTTTTTTGAGAGTGTTTTCCCATAGTTTTCAAAGGGAATTTAAATTTAAGGTTTTGATTTTTTGACTTTTAATGTCGACTTGGCAAAAAACCCCTTTCCTGATCTTGGTAAAAATTGGGTTGGTAAGGTTTTTCCCGCCTTTAAAAAAACCCAAAATGGATGCAAAGATTTTATAACCCTTTTTTTAAAAAGGGGCTATAGGCCTATAATTTTAAATAGCATTTTTTGGTTTTTCCCCCCCTTGGGAATCAAACTTTTTTGGGGGCAGATTTCCATGTTTTCGGGGAATATCTTCCCCCTTCCAGAAATTTTAAATTGAAAAGGTGTTGTAATCTGGGGGGCTAGGATATCTAAAAAATTTCTGTTAAATTTTGCTGGTAAAGCATCAGGGGGGTTTTTTTATTAGGTTTTTGTCTTTTAAAAATTTCATCAATCACCTTGCTAAAGGATCGTAGAAATTATTTTAATTCCTTTTTCTTCTTTAAAGGGTTGTAAAAAAATTTTATTTCTTTAAGTAGTTATAAATTTGGTTTGGGTTTTGTTTTTTTTTCCCTTTGAATAATTTTTTGATAGTATGTTTAAATTTAATTTTCATAATTGAAGCTTGATCATTTGGATAATTCCCTACTGTCTTTTAAATTTGTGATTGTTCTTTGGAATGGTGTTTCTTAAGTCTATGGGCCCAAACCCAAATTTCCCTGGCTTTTTGGGGATTTTAAAAAAGGGTTTTTTACCTTTACTAGTCTAAGTTTATGTGCAATGTTCGGCCAAAAAAATCAAAGTTCGGGTTGGGGTTTTGCTTGTATTAGTCTTTGGAAAAAAATATTTTTTTCCGGGGTCTGATATCATTTTTTTTCTCTAATTCTTCCATTTTACTCGGGAGTCTCCGCAGTCTTTATTTTCCTCTCTCTATTCTTCCCCACCCATATATTGTTTTCCCCGGTGGCCCCTAAAGTAAGGGTTAGAGGCATCCCAAAAGGTTTTAAAAAACATTCCCTTTTGTACAATTTATCTCAAAGTTGTCTTCAAATCCTTTTTTTTCCTTTTTGAGAAATGTTTTGTCAGACCGGAGCAAGGATTGTTTTTCCCAAAAGTCTAGCTTTATTATTTCCCCCCCTTTTAAAGACCAAAAAATGGGATTATGTTTCTGAACATGATCTAACCAAAATTTCAATGCCCTGTTTTGGAGTAAAAATTTCTGTACTGGCCCATATAATTTTCTATTGGGGGAGAAAAAGAGGCGTGGGGAGAAAGAGTAAAAGAAAAACCCTTTAGAAGTCGGACTTTTTCTCCTCCATAATTTTGAATCTGTAGAATGTTAGTTAAAGAAAAAAGGGTTTTGGGTAAGGTATCTCCCCGCCCACTCCTTTTTCTCCCAAGATGATTTTTTATCCTTTTTTGGGGTTTAGGGGCAGCATTGAAATTCCAAAAATTAATTATTGGAGTGTCTTCGATTGTAATATCCCCTGCACAGAATCTGAAAAAAGGTTCTCGAAATTTCCTGCCATTAGGGCTATTTTATGCCCACAATGGGCGTTTTCTTGAATGGAATTTAAATTAAATTAATAACCCTTTCTCCCTTTCCTCTTCTTTCTTGATCAGGGTTGGTTCTAACTCGGGTTTTTTTTGCGTATATTACTCCCCCCATTTTTTTCTTTTTTTTTTGGTTTGAAAAGAAAAGGCAATTCCAAAGTTTCCCGATTTTTCAAAAGGGGTTTTCTTTTATGTTTTTTAATATGTGCGTTTCTTGAAGGAAAATTTAAAACCCACACTTTTGTTTTTGCAAGAGGCCCCAATTTTTATGACGCTTGGTTGGTGAGTTCAATCCATTCACTTCCAGGTTATTATTTTTCAAAAACATTTTTATGCCCAAAATTATTTTTTGCCCCCCTTTTGGCCTCAATTGTCTTTTGGGGTTTTTAAGCCACCCTTTCCACTCTTGTGACTGGGGGGTGAAAGGACTTAATTTTGCTTTGTTTTATCGATTGTTTTTTTGTCACTTATTCTGTTGTGATTTTGACTACCCTTTTCCTCATCATCTTCCCCCCCAAAAAAGGGGGAGTAAAAACCTATTTTTTTCTGCATTGATTCAGCAAATTTGTATCTTTCTTCACCAATCAAGTTGAATTTTCCCTTCCCCCTCCCGCGAAAAAAATAAACCAACCGGAAATGCCATCTTTTATGGTACATCTTTTTTTTTCAACTTTTTTGTTAGAAAGGAAAAGTTTTTTCCCTGAGTTGTCAAATTTTCCCTCCAAGGTAGATCCTTAAAGAAGTTGAATTTTTGCACCCCTTTGATCTTTATTTTCCGGGGCCGGGGCCCTTTTTTTAAAAAAGGGAATTCGGGTCTGTCCCCTCCCCAGTTTGACTATTTTTCTGGGGGTAAAGAATTCTTCCGGGTGTGGGTATTGGGGCTCCCTACGAATATAGTTTTTAATCTCCGGTTGAATTTCTTGTGTTGAATTCCCCCAGCCCTGCAAAACATTGGGCCCACCATGGTATAGAGGTTCTCTCCATCATAAAAGGGGGGCTTTTAAATTTTCAAAATAATTTTAGCAGATGTTTTTTTTCTTGGTTCAAAGTTTTCTTATGATCTAAAGGGGTTGATTCAATTTTCATTTTTGTCTACTTTTAAAGACTTTTTTGGGGCATTATTCTTTTGTAGCATTATAGAGAAAAGGAACTCCCCTTTTTATGGCCCCTCTTTTTCCTTTTTTAAACTTAAGGGCATCGGGACACATTTTTCCCTCTGTAGTCTCGTGTTCCTTAACAGGGGAAAAAAAGGCTTTATGCAAAAACCCAAAACTAAAGGGACATAATCTATTTCCGGAGGACAATAAAATGGTGCCCTTTGGGGAAGAATAATTAAAAAAGCATTTCCCCCCAAGCGGGGGAAAAGGCAAGGAGACACAGCTGACAAAACATGTTTTCAGCACCCTTTTCTAAGGGAAAACCCTGGGGAGGAAAGTGCCAACCCCAAAAAATGTGCAAAAAAACAACAAAAAGGGGAAACCCCAAAGCCTAGAGGAAACAAAACAGGAAGCATGTCCCAAAAAAATCAGAGAGCAGGCCCCAGACAGGTTATGTGCTGATCGGGGGAAAAAGAGGAGCAATCCTTTCAGGATGGGATTTAAATTTTTAAATTATCACTGTGATAAAAACCTTCAAAAAATACCCCGGGCCAAAATTTTCAGGGGGTACTTTTGCTTATTCATTTTGTTATGAGTCAAAAGGGAAAACGTGGTTTTAAAAAAGGAGGTCGTCAAAATTTTTTCCCTACCTCTGTTTAAAAACTGATCCAATGACAAGGGAGAGGAGAAGTGTGGGGAGCCTTTTTCTCCCCCTCCCCCCCCCCTCACATTTAGGAAATTAGTGGACCCCCTTTTCAAGGAGGGGTTTTTGGAGGGGAAATAGCCAAAAAATAAATGTATAAATGGATAAAAATACTTTTTGTCTACCAACCTTTAACTTTAAAAGGCCCTTTTAATAAATTGTAGCTCTTTTTTAAATAGTTGCTAAAGCATTTAATAAAAAAAAAAAGTAAAAATTAAGAAGAGTAAATTTTTTAAACGTGTGGTGTGTGTGTGTGGTGTGTTTTGTTGTGTGTGGTGTTTTGTGTTTTGTGGTGTTTTTTGTGTGTGTGTTTTGGGGTATTACAAAATGACCCCCCTCTTCATGACTCTTTGGGGCCCTCGATGTGGCATGTTTTTTGGAAGGACTGGGGCAATTAAAAAAAAACCTCCCTCCCCTTTAATTCGGGGTGCAGCCCACAACATCCAAGCTCCGACCTCAACTAAGAAAATGCCTGGCTCCCCCCCCCTTCCCCAAAGGGCCTTACTTTTAAGAAATAACTTGGCAAATCCCGCTGTTGCCAGTTATAGCCCATTGGTTTTGCTCTGAGGAAGGGGGTTTTGCCCTTGAAAATTTAGCAACATTTTTGGGGATTTTTTAGTAGCCTAAAGGTTTTTACCTGTTCCACTTTTGATTTTGTTTTAAAAAAAGAAGGAAAAAAGTAGGAACTGTTATTTTTAAAAAAGTCACTTAAAAAAGTTTTATAAGAAAAAAAATTAACAATTTTTTAAAAATAATTAAAAGCTTTGGGAGAATTTAAAAAATTTTTGAATTAAAGAAAAACGGGCTCCACCCCAAAAACGCTAAGAAAAAAGAAAAAGTCGGGTGAACCCGGGAAATTCATAAAAAACTCACATAAAAAAAACATTTAAAATTTAAAAAAGGGCAAAATTATTACCCCCCCCTTTGACAGAGGTTGTGGTGTCTCTGGATTGCACTCCAACCCGGGGGCAGAAGAAACTCTTGGGCAGGACAAGGGAGTGAGATTGTGGGGGGTGTGTTTGGGGTGTGTGTTTGTGTTTTTGTGTGTGTGTGTGGGGTGTGTTTTGTGTGTGTGTGTGTGGGGGTGGGGTGTGTGTTGTGTGTGTGTGTGTTGGGGTGGAGGGGCAGTTACAGAGTTTAGCAAATCTTTTTTTTTGGAGGTTTTGGGGTGGGAAAAATTTTTCCCCTTTCTATAAAGAATATATGTTGAAACGCATTTTTCCCAACTGGCCTCATACAAATGGACTCATCCCGGGATCTGCCATTAAGACTTTTGGGTACATAATTTTTTGCACTAGCCATGGAGTACGGGGGACTAAAACTGGGAAATTTACCCATTGAACTTGCAATTGGATATATTTTATTAGTGGTCCAATAAAGGTATCACTTTTTTTTTGATTTAAAGGGTAATCCTGAACCACACAGTCTTTCCCTAATTCTTTCTGAACTAAGAAAGATCCCTGTCTATGTTATCTTTGGTAGTGAACACGAGCAGGGATACTGTTTCTTATTTATTTATTATTTATTTTATTTATTTATTTTTTTTATTTATTTATTTATTAAACACAGGGGCCCCTTTTAAGGTTATACCCTCCCAGGATGGCATTAAAAGTGAAGCTAAATGACAACTGTACTTGACAAACAGGTTTGCATAGTTGTAGATGATTTTTTTCTGGCGTCCTGGACAGCCTACTTATTTTTAGGGTTTGCTGAGCCCTACCTAGCACCCTATGTAGGTATAGGCGGGGCAGAGCAACAAAAACAAATACATGATGTGTATTTTGGTGGGTGCATGGTCTTGTCACAAAATGGTTACTGCTAGTGGTGAGGAAAAGTTTTTAAACAATGTTTTTAAAAAATTAGCACCAGCCTCTAATTTTCTTCTTTCCATTAACATTTTTCTTTAAATCAACATTAACACAAGGTTAGGTATTGTTATGTGCCATTTCCAATTTATAGTACCCAAATATGACTTTGCCAATGAGATTCTGTGGCAAATGGTAGTCTGCCCACTATGTCACAGTAGTTTCCTCTAGGTGCAATAACAGCCTTAGATCCAGCAGGAAGCTGTCTTTACTGGGCCCAGCTTTGCCACAATGACTGGGCAGCAATTGCTCATGGCAAATGTTTCCCATTGCAAACGGGGCATTGAATATAAAGTCTTCTGTGTGCCAAGCACTTGCTCTACTGTTGAAGGGAATGCCTTCACCACATTTTAAGCATGCTTGTCTTTACACAACAGTCATTTGGGATCATGGATCAGTCAACATGGATGCTCAGCTCTTCCAATACAGCAATTTAACCCGAATAAAGGTGGCTTTGAAGGGGCAATGTTGGGTGCCCACAGAAAGGGCTCCGAGTGCCACCTATGGCACCCGTGCCATAGGTTCGACAACACTTCTGTATGTAGTTTGGCCCAAAGTAACAGAGCTCATGTATTTTATTTATTTATTTTTTTACTGTATTTATTATTCTGAATATTTTACCTCACCTTTCTCCTTGGAAAAGAACCCAAGGTGGCTCACAATAATGAGGGACAATATTCATCCCAGAACATTTAGGACATATTCAAATTAAGAACAGGGAATTAGAAGAACCTCTTAGGGCCTTTTCACACGACCCCTAAAATCCGCGGCAAATGGCTCCCAGATCCAGAACTTAAAATTGTTTCCCCACCAGCTCCGGAGTTTACAAAAAATTAAGTACGACCATGCCCACCTAAGTGCGTCCCAGTGCACTGTTCAAGTACCTGTTCTCCGGAGGTGAAAAAATCCTGATGCGGATGTAACGTAGTGAGTGCCGGGCTCTCCTCACTTCTGTTTGTTGTTTTTTTGGCCCCTGCCCCTTTAAGAGATACGAATGCTGCCGGGAGCAGAGCGAGACGGCAGAACGGAGGTGAGCCAGCATTCTTTTCTTCCTTTTTTTCTCCCTCCCCTCACGCAGACAGCAGCCAGGAGTGCGGAGGGGGTGGGAACACAGGAACAGCGACGAACCCCCAAGATCTCTGGTCCGAATTTAAGTGGCCAGCAGATCTTAGGGGTCATGTGAAAAGGCTCTTAGAACATTAAAAAGGGAACATTAAAGCTTTAATGTGATTTTGTCTATTAATGCTGTAAAATGTCCCTCAATTACCTGTTCTCAATACTTGAACATGTCCTAATTGTACTGGTCTGTATTATTATCTCTCATTCCTGTAAGCTGCCTTGGCCCTTTTTACAAGGAGAAAGGTGGGGTAAAAATACTCTAAAATAAAATAAATAAACAAAATAAAGCTACAAAGACCACACTAAAAGAAAAAAAATTCCCTTATGAGGGGTGGAACGTAAACATGGAAATACTGGTGTTCTTATGAAATCAGTCAATGCAGTCATGTATGGTAAATCCATATTAAAGTCACATAGTAGAGAGTCCCTCATATACAAAACATACATCTGGGGAAACTACTTATCACTTATATTGCTGTGACTAATTATGTCCTGAGTCTGCCAGCTGTTTGAGTACTCCCCAGTGCTTAGCTGATCAAGCCACAGTCAGTTTAATTGATAGGCTTAAATGATGAATTTGCAATGTTTTCCACTTTACATGCTAAATACAATCTACCTCTGAGAGCAGAATGGCTCTATCACCAACCTCAGCATTTGCCAGTGTCTATCTTTGGTCTGAGTGTTTCAGAATCTCTTAAGTTGTTAGAGAGAATTACTGGATACGGTCAGAAACCTTAGTAACTTTAGTATATAAATGTTTAATGGATCCGTAAAAGATAAATATTAAAGAGGTTAGAGGGACATGGAATGGAAAATTAGCAGGTAAAACACAATCTAATACAGTAATGGAAACTGTATTAGAATCTATAAAGGATGTTTCTTTAGATTTGAAACTGGAATTAGTCCAACAAAATATAGTATTTAGAGTATATTGGACACCACAATGGTTGTTTAGGAAGTGACTGTCAAATTCTGACAGAAGTTGGAAATCTAATATTGGAAATGCATCCTTGACACATATGATTTGGTTGTCCGGTGAGTAATTTATTTATTTTGTGTAGAAATTGTCACTTGCATTAATGCAGTATTGTGGAAATCTTTGTTTCTTCTGGATATTGATGTTTTCATAATTTATATTCAAGTTCAATGCGTCCAACAAAGGGACATTATGGTAAAAGAGACTTTTTTTTGAAACATGGAAGGATAAACATTTACCATCCACTACACAATGATAATAGGATCTGCTAGCACTAGCGTTTATTTGAACAAGCATAATATAGGTCAATTTTATGAACCTTGTGTGATCACAAAGCCTACACTAATTTATATGTGTAATATAAAATGTATGTAGTGAAACTATGTTGTAAATATATAATGCTGATTTATATTGAGTACAACATGTACCATATTTGTTCATATTTGTTTTTTGCAGTTTTTTTTCTTTTTCTTGATTGGTTCATTTTAATTTTGTTTTTATGTTAAAACTCGGTAAAAATAAAAATGAATACAATACATGGCTGGGTTAGATGAATTGGTGCTATACCAGATAAAAATCATATTTGAAAATGCTAGACAAGAGAGGTTACATTTTATGTGTTTGTTTCAGAGTAGCAAAATTCAACATTTTAAAGTGAGACATACAAAAATACAGAGTGTCTGGCCTAGAAATTACGTAGACAAATTAATGTTATCTGTAATTAAATTTTGTATAGATATTTCATCTTTATGAGTGAAATGATGAACAGTTTCCAGTTTTGTATAAAATTGTAATTTTAAACATTATCATAACAGTGACCTCTAGTGTATCATTTGCAATGTGTCTGCTGTGGCAATTCATTATTTAAAATTAGCTGCAAAATTTAGTGGTTAGAAGGAACAATTAAGCTCCTGACAGTTAGTTCATTCTAACATTCTAATTGTTCATTTTAACATTCTAATTGTTCATTTTAAGTTTCAAGAAACAAAAACAATCACACAATCAAATGTAAACCAAACTATAAACAGCTAGCAATATATTCTGCTTTTTATTCCTTTGGAGAATAGAGATGTCAGTGTGTATGTGGCAAAAAACTAGAGATGGCATTGAATCCATCAGGATTCATCCTGTATTACATCCTCTGAATGAACTGTTTTCTTAAGCCTTGTTTACATCCATTATTTTGGAAAGAGAGTTTGGAGTCTTATATGTAATGCATAGTGTCTTTCTTCTTATCATTTTGTCATAGCACATATGTTGCACCTGCTATTTTAGTCCACAGCTGTTGCCAACACATTAAGCCAAAAGGTGAGCTTTGCCTTGCACATGTGGTATCAACATATTTGGGGAGCAAAAGTATTACATCAAGAGGTTCCTCCTTGCAGCCGCCCTTCCCACTGAGCTACTGACCCAAGCCAGGGTTGGTTTCTAGTTTCCAGTCATCTGCGCTATGAGATCTTCCATTTCTCCTTTTCTTGTAAAATGCTTGTTACTGCCACACAAATACCTGCGTAGTCATCTTCCTTCATGAGCACTTATAGAGAAGAACATCAGTGGGATTCTGATATGTCCTCTGAAAAGACTCTCACCTTAGGAGTTCCGAAAGGAAGTCTTATCGTAGACAACTTGTGCCATGGAAGCCTAAGAGGAAGTGGAATTGGAGAGATATTGGGATTGTTTCCTTGGTGGTCATCTTATCATTAGTCTTCTTGCCCTTGCAGCTTGGTGATTGGTGTCTTCCATGCATACATGATGTGTGTTGGTGTTTGCTGCATGTTGACTTCGGATTTGATCATGCATGCCAAAAAAATCATTTCATTGATATTTTTACATGCGGGCATGTGGTGTATATATAACACTGGGCCTATTCACATTGGCTGTCAGTTCAATTGGTACATTTCTTTAGTGACCAATAACCATTGGTCAGATGGAGTGGAATGTAAATCAAATAAATCAAATCAAATCAATCAATCAATAAAATTTGTACTGGTTCTGTAGGCCACATTCTCCATCTCACATAACAGAGCCATTTGCCATCCTGTTGCTGGAGATGTTGGCTGCTCTAAAATTTTATTTTAAAAAATAATAATTTGTAAGTGACATTTTATTTTCCTGTCACTTTCAGCTATCATTTGATGTACAATCTAGTGGCATATGCCACTGTCATCTGCAGCCCTTCCTTGGTTCCCTTTTCAATTTTCACTTCCTGATTCTTTTCTCCACCTTTTGTTTTTCTCCCCGCCCATTTTCCCTTCTCTCCTCCTCCTTTTCCCTCCTCTCCCTTATTCACTTGTCCCCCTGTCCTTACTTTCCCACATATCTCTCCCTCTCATTTCTTGGCTTTCATTTTCCCTTTCCTTTTTTGAACAGAATTGGGAAGAGGAAAACCTTCTTAACTGTTAGAGCAGTACAACAATGGAAATAATTACCAAAGGAGGTGGAGAACCCTCCAATGCTGGAGACATACAGGAATATATTGGACAATAGGGGCCTTTTTACACAACCCCTAAGATCCGCTGGCCACTTAAATTCGGACCAGAGATCTTAGGGGTTCCTGCTCTTCCTCTGTCCCCACCCCCCTCCGCACTTCCTGGTTGCTGGCTGCCTGAGGGAGGGAGAAAAAAGAAAGAAAAGAATGCCTTCTTACCTCCATTTTGTTCCCGGCAGCATTCAGATCTCTTAAAGGGGCGGGGCGCAAAAAAAGAACAAACAGAAGCCAGGAGAGCCCCGCACTCACTATCCTTACACCAGATCAAATATTTGTCACCATCAAAGACCAGGTACAAGAAAACTGCTGTTTGGTCGCGCTAAAGTGGGCGGGGTCGCACTTAATTGTCTGCAAAGTCCAGAGCTGGTGGGTAAACATTTTTAAGGTCCGGACCTTGCAGCCATTTGCGGCGGAGCTTAGGGGTCGTGTATAAACACCCTAGGTTAGATAGACCTGCTTTGATTTGGATTCTTGCATTGACCAGAGAGTTGGACTCAATGGGCCTCTTCTAAGTCCATCATTCTACGATTCTATGAGGAAGTGGATTTTAAAAGACTTGCAAACTATTAAGAATAAGGTAAAAAGAGAGGAAATGTTAACGCCAGCATCCTTTTTTCCTCCCCTCAAAAAATTCAAAGAAGGAAATGCCCCTGCTCAATCCTTCTTTCCCCTTTCCTTCCTTGCATCCACAAGATGGAGGGGGAGTCTGTCTCCTTCTAGGCAATGTATTCTGGTTGTTTTTGTAGCTGCTGCTCTTGGTGCTTCAAGCAATTTATCAATATACCTTTAAAATAATAATAATTTTTTAAAAGAGTGTAAATGCAGTGGCCATTAAGTGGCCACAGTATGCAAAACCTGAGCCCTCTGCAAAGTAAATACATCTACAGCAACATTCACATATGCTGAAATGATAAGGATTGAAGAAATACACATTGGTACATTTTAAAACAATCCTGCTATAGCGAGGTGGAACCCCCCCACCCCCGATCGGCTGGGCAAATAAATCAATTTTACTCATGCATCATATGAGTGGAAATTTATAAAATGATTTAAATATCAGCAAAAATCAATATAACTGGGGTTCTTTTGGCACATGTGATTGAGCCCTAAGTTTCCCAGGCATCTCTAACATGGTGTTGTTGTTGTTGTTGTTGGTCTAACATGCACTTATTGTGGAAACCTTGTGGTATAGAGATCATTATCCATAACACATTTAGTAGAGGGATCCATTGGTAATGTAGGGTTGGTAAGTCATCTAATATTATCTGTGATATCATTTCATGGGGCAAAACATATGATCTGATTTGTGTCCTCGAAATATTATTGACACAAGGGTTGGAAGGAAGTGGGGTGATAACTGCATCTGGACCAGCTGATTATGCCAGCAAGTACAAGAGTAATCCAGACAGATGATCCAAGAGTCCACTCACAACAACAACAACAACAGCAGCAGCAGCAGCAGCAGCAGCAGCAGCAGCAGCAGCAGCAGCAGCAGCAGCAGCAGTTTTAAGAACTGCAGAGCTGGAAGGGACCCGATGGATTGTCAATCCTGGTTCCTGTCAAGGAGGAACAGTGGGGAATCAAACTCGTAACCTCTGATGCCGTAGTCTGATACTGAAACCACAGTGGCAAACCAGAAGCAGGATTGAGAGAGAGAGAGAGAGAGAGAGAGTAGAGCAGATGCACAAAAGCACCCAACTGATGGAGTTGTCGCCATCTCTTGTGGTTCTACCTCCAGCACACATTTCAAACGAGGCATTATCTGCTGTTGTGGCTGGTGGAAATTTCCCCAGGCCCTGCTGCTGTTGCAAGGAGAGGGTGAACAAGTCGTCGTGCTTGCCCTCCTCATGGAGCTGGAGGCAACATCATGCTTAGTAGATGGCGACACAGTTGCTGTATTAGCCTTTGTTTCTTCTGCGCTACCTATGCGTTGTACATTTGCTGCAGTGGGAAAAGAGGATCCCAGCAATGTAAGTCTTGAATTAACCTTGGGGCAAAGGCCAGCCTGTTCTAATCCATTCCCTTCTGGCAGAAAAAAAAAACATCTCACATTAGTGCCATTAAAGGACTGGAAAGACAGATTAGCTTCATCATTGTTATCTTGCGTATTCAAAACGGGTAGGTATCGCCATCCAAATTATGTATCTTTTTAAAAAGAGTCTTTTGCATCAGAGCAAACTGGAAAAGAATATTTAAACAGAAAGCAATTTTCCCTCTTTGCAGTTTTCTGTATTCCCTTAAGTGGGGTTGAAATAAAAGCCTTTCTTGTGCTGCACACTAATTTTCTTTTTCTCTCTCCTTTAATCCAACTGTGAAATCATAAAATTTAGTGTTTATGCCTGTGATTTGTCACCATGGAGACATCCATGATTTCATGCCTTCATTCTCTGGATATGGCTTCTTTTGTTGTAAAAACAAACAGGGCCAGATATCCTTGGAATGAGGCTTTTGTACACCAGAAATGTCTCTTCAGACATGTTGCTGTTTGCCCCTTGCGTTCTGCACAAATGAACTTTGATATGATCTCCAAAACTGGGCTCTGGTGCTTTTGGATACCTTTTAATGTAATAGTTGCATGTCAGCTTTCACTCTTCAATTTTGTTTTGGTAGATTTTGATCCCTCCCTCTCTTAATAACATAACATTATGCTTTTGGCAGGCACGCCACCATCCTTTTGCATAATTCCATCCAGACATTATTATGCAAATGTTATATTCCCTGAACAGCAGCTTAGGAAGTGGTTAGGAAGATTCGCCGTTTTCACTGACATGTCAATGGAGGCCCATGGGTTATAGGTGCCTTCTGTAGGACTTCATGTAATAATACAATTACTGAAAATTAGGATCCCGTTTTTAAAGAGTCTGTTTTTGTTCAGTGAGTAATATCTCTTGTTTCCACTCTTATGTAGAGTAAAATATCATGTTGAAAATCCAAAGATCCTGCAAATGAAATGGCCATTTCCAATCCAGAATTTGATGCAGATATAACAAGAAAAAAGAAGCGAGTGAGAGGATTATATTGGTGCATTATATAGCAGTGATGCTTTCGCGAAGTAAGGTAAGACACACAAGGATATAATAGCAGCAATTTCTACTCTGCCCTTAATAAACACATAGGCCTCTTCAGTATTCTTGTCTAAATTTGCTCATTCAATGTCATCTCAGAAGCTATTTTCTGACTTCAAAGAGAATTTTTTCAGTTGGAGACCTTCTGGTTTTTCTAAGACTGATATATTTTCCACAACTTCCCTCAGAACTTCTCTCGCCTTGTTTGTCCCCTTTGAATTATTGTGCTCTGAAAATAAGTGCAGTATTCTTGCTAAGGCCCTGTCAGGGCAATGCTAATGTAGAAGGGCTTCCTTGAATAATATTCTTATTTACACAGGCCATTCCATGCCTTTCAGATGACAGTGACAGTGACTGATGGCTCACACTTAATTTTTCTTTTTTTCTTTTTAATCCCCAGGTTAAAAGCATTCTCAGTACACCAGTTCCTCCGTTGCCCACTCTAGATCCGGTTTCACACTTGTTAAAACAATTTAAATGTAATTTGCTTGATTGGCTTTTATTTCTGCTATTTATCATGATGAACAGCCTCTTGCTGCACAACTCTGCTCAGCAGGAATTGTATCTTTGGCAGCGGCACATTGTGGCTAATTAGAGCCCTCCTTAATTTTGGTGCTGCACAAATAGAATTCTTTTATATTTAGTATAAATCTTTAAAAACCAGGACTTAGTGTTTGACCTTACCATGTGAATTTTAAGCCAACTGCACCAGTTCTATATTACTTTTCTCCCAAGCAACTTCCATTCAATTCCAAGTAGATGCATTGTGGCATCTGCTATGAACTATATTTTATCCTCTTTGCTAATTAATCTCCTATTGCCATAGGAGAACCACCAGCTTTAAAAGCCAAGCTAGGCAGCAAGAAAATACCACCACCAAGATAGGAAGAGGGAGGGGAAGGGAAGATCATTTAATTCATCCAGATGGTCTCTTTCCGATTTGAAGGCAACTGATGTAGAAGCCAATCAGGGCTGTAGTGATTCTTCAACCAATGTGACTGGGAGTTGAATCATGGCTACTGGACTTCTTTTTTGAGAGATAGAAACGAACCTGGATGACTGAGAATCTGCACAGACGTATTTCAACCAATGTGATATCATTCACTGACTGCATTACTGGATATAGTGGACACTAAGGGCGACTGTACCAGTTTCATCTCAATCAAGGCAAAAGGTGGCATCAGAGCTTCATAAACGCAGTGTTGCTGGATCCTCCTTGAGACATGTTACTACGGGCCTTTTTACACGACCCCTAAGATCCGCTGGCCACTTAAATTCGGACCAGAGATCTTAGGGGTTCCTCGCTCTTCCTCTGTCCCACGTCCCTCCTCACTTCCTGGTTGCTGGCTGCCTGAGGGAGGGAGAAAAAAGAAAGAAAAGAATGCCGGTTTACCTCCGTTTTGTTCCGGGCAGCATTCAGATCTCTTAAAGGGGCGGGGCGCAAAAAAAGAACAAACAGAAGCCAGGAGAGCCCGCACTCACTATCCTTACACCAGATCAAATATTTGTCACATCCAAAAAGCAGGTACAAGAAAAGTGCAGTTTGGTCGCGCTAAGTGGGCGGGGTCGCACTTAATTGTCTGCAAAGTCCGGAGCTGGTGGGTAAACATTTTTAAGGTCCGGACCTTGCAGCCATTTGCGGCAGAGCTTAGGGGTCGTGTATAAACGCCCTATTATGAGGAATGAAACAGAAGAAGTCAACCGTGCTCTCTTGCCGGACTACAAGGAACATCAGGAAGAGGCCAGGGCAGAACTACCATTCCTTGGTAGATAATCATGCTTCCAGAGAGGGAAAGTGAAAGAAGGAAGTGGAACCTTTGCTTTCTTTGCCCCAATGAATCTTGCTTTCGCTTAAACCTGCTTTTTGTTGCTGTTGTTGTTGAGAAAGAGACAGGTAACAATGCAAGCATGTTGTTTAAACACACATTAATGTAACATGTAGTGTGCATATGACACAGGGCGTTTATACACAACCCCTAAGCTCCGCCGCAAATGGCTGCAAGGTCCGGACCTTAAAAATGTTTACCCACCAGCTCCGGACTTTGCAGACAATTAAGTGCGACCCCGCCCACTTTAGCGCGACCAAACAGCAGTTTTCTTGTACCTGCTTTTTGGATGTGACAAATATTTGATCCGGTGTAAGGATAGTGAGTGCGGGGCTCTCCTGGCTTCTGTTTGTTCTTTTTTTGCGCCCCGCCCCTTTAAGAGATCTGAATGCTGCTGGGAACAAAACGGAGGTAAACCGGCAGTCTTTTCTTTCTTTTTTCTCCCTCCCTCAGGCAGCCAGCAACCAGGAAGTGCGGAGGGGGGTGGGGACAGAGGAAGACAGAGGAAGAGCGACAAACCCCTAAGATCTCTGGTCTGAATTTAAGTGGCCAACGAATCTTAGGTGTCGTGTAAAAAGGCTCACAGACACACTTTTTCTGGGTGATTTTTTGTTTTGTTTTGAAGAATCTCCATCCTGTCCTTTCAGGCATTCAGAATTTCAGAACCTTAGCTTGCATAGTGCCTATCATCTCTCTCTCTTCTCCTTTCTTGGTAACCATGTATGAGGGATCGCTCTTGCTGATGAGGGCACAGCTAGCTAGTAAGTCATATATTGTTCCGTACTACTGTATTATAGCACAGGGTTAGGATGAGGTTGAATTTCATAAGCCAGCTTGACCAGGGTAATACTGCTTGGTCTTTGTTCTATAATTTCAATAAATTTATATATGGGAAATTCTGCAAAAAAAAAAAAACCCAATAAGGAGCAATCCTGGATCCAGTATAAATGCCTTAAGACCTCCTCCACTTCCCTATTTCAACAGCTGAAACTAAGGGGATGCTTTTAAACTTGGCTTCCAGCTGGCATTTCCATGGAAACAGGGAACTTGATTATCCATTCATTCACATGGGTGTAAATGAATAGCATTTCCATCATAGTAGCAATGGATATGCTTTTGTAGAAAGCTGAAACAGAGAGTTGTACTTTGTTTTTATAAAGATTTTAACAGAATCCATGTTTCATATAACAGCACTGTTCAAAGCTTTGACCCCAGATTGGTGTAAAAAAAAGGCTGTGACACCTTGAAAATGGTAGTATTTTACGTGTCTGTGTGCTTGGACATATGCGTGTGTACACATATGTTGTCCGAGTATAGAGGCTGAAGAGGTATCCTTTTATTACATTTGTGGAGCAGGAATCCCCACTGTTCTATGGCATCAGCACAGCTGACTCAAGGCTGCCTGAGACCGGACAGAAAAGGTGTGGAAGAAAGGAACTGTAGTACTACCAGGAATACCTTTAAATCCTCTTTTTTGCACAATGGAAGGCAAGTAAACTAGGGGTTAGAATTAAATCACAAGTTCCCAAACCACCCTCCAAACAATCACTCAAAAAGAAACTAAGAGAATTAAAAGAACTAAAAACAAAACACACAAAAATGGATCTTTTTCTTTCAGAATATGTCTGAAGAAAATGGCGGACATCACACAGATGTTTCCCAGTTACAAGAGAGCTAAACAGCCTAGAGACAAAGAGCAGTTTTCTTTTTTAAATAGGTAGACCAATATCAGACTGAAAAGATCTACAATTCTTTACTAATTTAGCTTCCAAGTAAAAACTTTTAAAGAACCTTTAATACAGTTAAAAGACCAAGGTTTCGGCATGTATACCCATCATGCCATCTTCAGGATATCATAAATTAATTAAGTATTCTATTGTATTTTATTTACAATATTTTACCCTGCCTCTCTCCTTAAGAAGGGCTCAAGGTGGCTTACATAATTATAAGACAATATTTAAAGTTAAAAACAGTAAGTTTACAAATGCTAAGGAAAGGCCAAACAAATACCACAATAAAAGACAGTAAGGAACAAAACCACTGAAAACACATTCAAAGCAGTAAGGCACAACTCTACTCAGACAGCCAGCCACTAAAGATGAGTTTACCTGAAGATAAAGGTACTTACCTGCTGGAGGAAGGACAGTAAGCATGGGGCTGTGCTACTGTCAAAATGAGACAGAACGACCAATCAGTTGATCCTCTGTATGTGGAGCAGGGGCCTCCATCATATCTTTTGTACCAGGCAGTAGAATGTCATGGAGCAGCCTTGCCAGGTTGCAATGTTTTCTTACAGAAGCAAAATCGGGACTCCTGATACTATATAAAGTCAGGTTGGGCAAATGTGGCCCTTGGGGAGTTGCTGAACTGCAGTTCCCTTAATCCTACACTATTGGGCATTGAAGACTAGGGACCAATGGGAGCTGTAAGCCAAAAAATCATCCATAAGGCCACAGTCACCCACCCGATTCCAAATAAAGGGTTGAACCCTAGGCATTGTTCCTCTTCTGGTTGTGAATAAAGGGTTGCTCCCTGAAGCAGACACTAGGGATGAGCATGAAATGGAAAAATAATGACTCATTTTGTTTCATTTCATGCTCATCCCCATTTCGTTTTGTGCGAATTTTTTTTAAATTTTGTAAAAAATGAAATGAGACAAAATGAAATGGCTACCCTGGGTCCTAGAGGCACCAGATTTGGTGCCCAGGACTCGGGGAGCCATTTTTAAAGGGCTCCAGCCGAGCTGTCAATGGCTGGAGCCCTTTAAACCTGGCCCAGTTGGCACCAGTGGGACCCCTGATACCGACTGGGCTAGGTGTAAAGGGCTCCAGCCATTGACAGTTCGGCAGCAGCCCGAAAATGATGGAATTAAACAGTTCCTTTCAACGGAAAAACATCTGTTTCGTTTCGTCTATAATGAAATGCTGCTTCCACATTTCGTTTCATTTCGTTACGTAACGTAAAGAAATGATAAAACAGCATTTCGTTTTTTGTTTCCTGCCCATCCCTAGCAGACACTAGTGACTCTCCTGCTATGCTCATGTGACTGAAATGTATCTCCAGTGTCCCTCATTGATTTCAGTTTTGTTTTAGGGGTTCCTACATTGTATGCTCCATACCAGATCTGTTTTGCTTCCCATCCATGCTATATCTGTTTCAAATACCGCCCACAGGGAGGCTACTACATTTTTTTTGTTCCATGACTCATTACAGATTAATTTTGGTTAGCAGTCTTCTGTGAACTGCTGGGCCGAAATACTTCTGTGCATCTTGCCAGTGTTTGATTTTCTCAGTTTTATTCCCCCACCTCCCCATCTTTTCTGACTTGAGTGTTTATGCTCTGTTATGTCTATGGCTGGTTTTTAACAGTAAATGTTAGAGAAGAAGCAGACGTAAAAGCAAAAGCAAAGCATGCTGCTTATATACTGCCCCATCGTACTTAAAGCACTCTCTGGGCGGTTTACATTTTAATTATGCAGGCTACACATTGCCCCCACAGTGAGCTGATTACTAATTTTACCAGCCTTGGAAAGATAGAAAGCTGAGTCAACCTTGAGCTGGGATTGAACCTCAGATCTTGAGTACAGTTTTGGGTGCATAATAGCTGTTTAACCACTATGCCACAACTAGAAGAGCACCACCTCTAAGATCACTTTTTTAGGCAGCAATGAAATTTCATTTGACTTACCATGCCCTTATTTTTTTCATTTTAAAGAGAGGGTGCCGGCTGAAAGAGAAATGTAAAGAAAGTGTCAAGAGTATGTTGAGTGATAGGGGTGTGGATGAAGCATAGTGAGTCTTATTTTCTTGTGTGTTGTGAGATTCAGAAAAAATGTCTGAACTCACAGTGTGATATCAGCCATGTGACATCAACGTGCAACTGTACAGGAAGTTGAAAACATGAGAAATTAGAGGGGCAGTTGTCATATGTGAACACAGCCTCAGTTAATAAAGGGGAGTTTCCCATTCTACCAGGCCATCTCCTCCTAGTAAGCCCAGCATCATAAGTTTTGCAGGAGATATAAGGCGACTTTGCTGTTTAGAAAACATTGGAGGCAGAGAAGCCTCCAGGGCAGTTATGATTCAGTTAAGTTTTTGAGCTCTTGGGAGACAGATTAGCCTGAGGAAACTCAGCCAGTTTTTTTTAAAGAACAGAAATGACTGTCAGGGGGTTTCATTCACGAAAGGAAGAAGGTCGCATAGGGAATTCAGTAAGAGTGTTTTGCTTTTTCCTACATTTTTCTGCAGTGACACCTTTAAAAAAATCATTTGTCTTGCACAATCTTGATCTGATGGCTTTCTATTTCACAGAATCCAGTACTGCAAATGGAGTGGGTACAGTCCAGATGAAAAGAGAAAGAAAGGAATGGTTTCTTCTAGGGGTGGAGGGGCATTTGCTTCATTGTTTGGATGAAGCCTTACCCTTTTTCCAGGTAGTTTGGGGGGGTTTTTGTTTTCATTTGTGGGGTCAGAACAGGAATAAAATTTGTGCCAAATTAGCTACCTCCACCAACAGGGCCCCAAAAAACACAACCAAGTTCCCCCCATCTCTCTTAGGGGGGC